>PNEN01001795.1:0-147560 GCA_002933655.1 Cercospora berteroae
GGTGAATGCCAAGAGTGAATGCCAAGAGTGAACGGCTGCCTGAGGCATACCACATGCACCAAGTCGCAACAGTAAGCCTGGAGATGTCCGCTGTCGGGATAGCGATGGCGAAGCAGATAGCTGCTGCAAGTGCTAGGTCTGGAATGTCTTCGACTTCCTAAAGAGCATGCAGGGAGCCAGCGGAGTTCAGCTCAGTCGACGCCAAAAACGCTACACGAGATACACAAGGCTGAGATGGCGGCTGTCACAACTTTCCTCCAAGGAACACTGAATTCTGCTGTCCCAATATTCTCGAGGTTGCTACTGCCCTACTCAAAGCATAGCGGAATTCGAAAACTTAGAGAGGCAAGCAGACAGGGAAGTTACTGGTAAAATAATCCGTAGCAGCCCCTGTTCGTGTCTAAGGTTCGGCTTAGAACTAACATCTCCGCTGCGAACGAATGTTGGAATACGGAGCTACTGCTAGAGACTCGCTACAGACGGGTTTTGCTGCTACGATACGTCCCGGTAGGTACGCTGCTATACCGTTAAACCTCTTGTTTGTATTCCGGCGGCGTACTTCGGAGTATTGTTCGCGCATTACCTCTAGAAGCCGTTTCTTGGCGATTCCGCCATGTTTTGATAAAAGCAGTATCACCCGGGAGTTATGAGCAGCAAAGATTTGCCTTTTTTCTCCTTTTGTGTTTGAAAAATCTCACATCGATCCACCATGGCCATAGATCCAGTTGGGGCTGCGCTGGGATCTGCCTCGCTCTTCTTCATTCTCTACGACACGTGTGATCGCTTATACCAGGGCTGCCAGAAGATGCGATATTTTGAAAGGGACCTACTGCAAGAGCGCATGATCATCAGCTGTCTGATGTCTAATCTCAGTGTCATTATGGACACCAAAACGACCGACATGCGAGAGCCTCCGGACTTGAACAACCCTGATCATCACGGAAAAATCCGTACATGACAGGGGATCTCGGAATAGAGTGCAAAGGGCCGTTCTAGATCTTTCCCGGCACTGCGAGTACAATGAACTCAGCCCGAAAGAGGCCTTAAGCGACGAGGTCTCCGAGCGACTACGGCGTGTTGACATGCGACTGAAGCAGATTGCGCTACAGTTGGTGAAGCCGACCAGCTCCTCTGACCTCTTTCTAAAAAGGCCCAAACGCCCGCAAGCCCACACCAAGCCGCAAAGAAAATGTAAGTCCCATATCCCAAGCTATCCAGCATAGGAGGCGTCGCAACCCCTATAATAAAATTGCACAACCAGATCGTCGCAACGGACATCGCAACACCCTTCGATCGCATGCTGTTGGGAAAGACCTCCGGTGGAAGAGCCCAGCCCAAAGGCGAATATGACACCCCGTAGATGAGGATGAACATAAATGCCATGGCTACGCAAGCCCAGCCTGCGGCGGAATTTTGACTCCAGTCGTCTTCGTAGACGCTGGATAAGGCGGCGATGATGATATAGCAGATACAGCAGCCGAAACCGCCCCAGATGGCCAGAGGTCTTCTACCGACGTGGTCGATGACGACGAAACATACAGCCACGGCGACGAGCTGGAGGCAGTTGAAGACGCCGGAGAGGATTAGGGCCATTTCGGGGGTTTGGCCGAGGGATTCGAATAAGGTTGGAGCGTAGTAGATGAAGGCGTTGATGCCGCTGAATCTGATTTGAGAGAATATGTGTTAGCATGAAGTTTCTGTAGGGCGGTGCGACGCAGGTGAATTGTGGGTCACTTACTGTTGGAAAAACGCGACACCAACACCGACGACCAGACGACGCCAGATCTCCTTGCGAAACAGGTCCAGCCACGACCACATCTCACGCTTAATGCCTGTAACACCAGGATGGCGACGCTCCTGGACGATATTCTGGAATCGGACCCCAGTCATAATACCAGTGAACTCCGCTTGCACTCTCGAGTCTTCAGCCGGCAGAGGTCTCAATTGAGACAGCGACTTAAGACAGTCGTCCACCTGTCTCGCATCGCCAGCCATCGCGGTGAGAATGGGAAGAAGTTGATAAAGATAGCGAGGAGTGTCGCTGAGACCATTTGGAGACCGAGTGGCAGTCGAAAAGAGATATCACCCGCGAGATCCTTGGTCCCGTACGTGATCCAGAACGATATCACCACGCCAGAAACGATCGAAATTGATTCGAGTACCAGCAATGAACCTCGGATGTTGGGCGGTGCGATTTCGGAGATGTATAGAGGTGCGCCCTTTGACAAGTAATGAAATTTTTGACTAGCTTGTGGACATCCATCACATGTCTACTCACCAATGCCAGCGTTCCCACTCCGATGCCACCAATTGTGCGTCCCGCGACCAGTGTCCCATAATCTGGCGCAGCCGTCTGCATGATAGCGCCAACGTTGAAGACGACCGTCACAACCGAGAGGGCTCGTTTCCGTGATATTCTGTCGGCGAGATATGGGAAGGCCAATGCTCCCACAAAAGCTCCGAATTCCAGCATGCCCGTCATGAAGCCTTTGCCGAACGGGGTCGCGGCCCGTGGAAATTGCTCATGGAATTGCTCCATGGTATTGATGATCGAGATGACTCCCTGGTCATAGCCGAAGGAGAAGCCACCGAGAGAGGCCAAAAAAGCCGCAGCGACGACGTACGGTGACTGCCATAGTCCGCGCATGCCACCAGATCCATAGCTGACATCGTCGTATGGAATCGGTTCATCGTCGAGGTATTCAATACGCTCGGCCTTGACTGCGTCCAGATCTTTGTCAGCCACTGTGGCAGGATCACTTTCAGCCATGGCAACGGCTCGAGATGGATGAGAGAATCGTTGTCGGGTCAAATATCCTCAAAGACTCGAGTGCTTCTTCTCCTGGCCACCAAGAAGGCGGGGAAGTAGTGTTATTTATGCCTCCTCATCCACTCACACTTTGCCATGGAGGCACAAGTGACGACGCTTCTTCTGGTGCCATGAACGGGTGTGGAGCTGGCACAGTGCAAGGAAGGCGGACGGAAATGCCCTGAACGAACGCCATAGAAGCCGAAAGCTTCCTGAACAAGCTGTCACACGAGGCTGACCGGATATGCCCGACTGGAGTGATACACGAGTGATAGTACCTGTTCAAGAGGGTTTCGATACCTTGTGTAAACATGTTACACGCCAGTGGTCGAACCGCATCGAAAGTGGAACCGGCAAGGAACGCAACGTCAACCTTCTCCGCAAGTCTGGGGAGAAGGCTGCAGAAGCGTCAAGCCTGAATATGGGGGACCCCGCATGGCGCACGGCCACATTGTGCCTTTGCAGATGCGGAAGTTTCTGCCGTTCCGTAAGTCGGCTGGCAAGTGAGTCCGGCCCAAACCGTCGAATCCCGCCTGTAACATGTCTGTTCACACAGGCTACATTGCGAGGCAATTCTTCCCGAGCTTCTATGCTATCGTCATATGGACATGTGTAATTCATGCCTGTCTATCGAGAGGACATGTAGGTCTACGATCGAACATTACGCAGCTCGATGGTCGACGGTCCCTAGTCGCGACATCTGGACACGTGAAGGGTTCCTGAGTCCACGTGGAGAAGCGTATCGTGGCATTTCCAGACAAGGCATCGCTGAGATCACCGCACAGCTTTCATCTTCATCGGAAATCGTGGAAACCCTCATCATTCTTCTGCTTTTTCGCCGAAAAAGAGGGCCATTGCCATTGTGCTACTGCCTCACAGCTGTCGAAAGAGGGGCTGCGAGCGCGATGTGATTCCAATCGTACAGCATGTTGCAGCAAACACAATGCTGGTGTCTGTGGACAATTTTCGATATCTGGTTGTTTCAGTGTCGGAGTCAAAAGTGGGCAGCGGTAACTCGGGGTTTGAGATCACCCGCGGTTACGTCTCGGCCCGATGGCTAACTGCTCTGCACTGCAGGTCTCGCGTCGAGGTACATGTAACAACGACATCGCCCTATGCGTCACCACAAACTTCATGATCATCTCATGTTTTGTACCTCATGCTCGAACTAATTCATTCGCAGTCGATTTCTGTTACAAGTCCAGCCGCGACAACAAGATGTGCAAGATTCCACATTCAAACCCGCAATTGAACAGCCCCTTTTCGTTTCAGCAGACCCTAGGGCTGCAATCATCCCGTCTATTCCGCTCACCTTAAAGCAAGGGCTCGAGCTCGGCGGCAGCAATCGGGAGCCAGATACGAAGACAATTCTGTGTTTTTGCGTACTTCCAAGATATTTCAACACCTTGCTAGCAGATTCTATCCGGTACCTTCTAACCCGCAACTACACCACTTCATCCCGAGGCAGCTTGTCGTTCGTCAGCAGAATGTCGGCCTGTGCACTCGTACAATCTGCTCGCGAAGCCAAACACAGCCGCTTGCAACTCAGAAGCCCACTTGTTCGAAAGAGCAAATGAGATCAGCTGGCATGGAGAAACCATCCGACTTGTGTAGTAATGGTGATGCATGTTGCCCAGCATGTATATCGACAATCCTACTCCACCACACGGCTCGAAAACCAAGATAAGTACATCGTTGCCGGACGGATCATCACAAGCCTTCAATCATCGGAAATGAGATTGCATACGGATGGGCAAGCGTCGGCAGATCCAAGCACCTCAGCCCTACCATTGCCCTCACGACTGTCTCAAGTCCCAAGACAAGTGTCACTCTATGGTCGTCGAAGGGATGAGCAGCAGGTTATCTTTGCCACCATACAGTCCGACCCTAGGCCCGATCAACAGTGTACACAGACCCAGCCTATCCGAGAGCAGTCCTTTATTGCCAAAACCAGCATTTTACAAGGTCTTCAGCAGGTGGCAGCTGAAATCTCAAGGGAATTACGCACTAACAGGGTGCCGTAGACTATTGATCGGGCCTGGTGAGATGACAGTATTCAATGTCTGTGCAATGGGTCTAGACACACCATCGACCTGCTTCCAAACAGTTACCCAAGAGCGACCACACGCAGCGACTCGCTGGGGCACTCATTCATAATAATCCTCCTTCTCTCAACAATCCACTCAATCTCACAATCTAAGCCACTCCTTTCAACTCCAACCCGACGACCGCCACTATGCACTTCACCCCACCTACTCTCCTCCTCCTCCTCACCTCCCTCAGCGTCCTCACAATAGCCTATGACGTCTCCGCCAGCTGCATTGGAAAAGCAGGCAACAAATACAACATAGTGCTCTCATGCACCTGCACAAACGGCTACCGCAGCTGTCCCCCAGCAAAAAACGGCGGTGGTCCAACTACGAATTGCTCCGACTACACTCGCACTTGCGCGTTTACGAATTCAGCTGATGGAGTCACAGACACAGTACGCCAAGAGCACGTAGCCATGAGCAGTCGCAGTACTGATCTAGGGAAACCTTTTGTTTGCAGTGTACGATCCCTCCTACTCCGCAATGTGCTTCTTCGTAAGGTCCGACAAGCAACCGAGGGACTTGCATCATTTCAGCATGTTGCCGCACAGCCCATTCAGCCATAGAACTAAGCCGACATCGAACCACGAATGCCTTACCACATTAGGCATCGAGTCTGTAACATGGGATTCTGGATAATAGTCACTTTGCCAAATTTTGAGGTTGAAGGTCTGACGTTGATCCAGCGGTTCGCAATGTAGAGAGATAGGTATGCAACACTTGAAGGCCTCGCCGAAGACGCGCAAATGTCCCGCGTCTCTGCACTCATAGTAGAAGTATAACCCAGCTGTAGTACTATAAGGTACGGAGGAAACTAGATACACCGCATGCGAGTGGGATACGTCCTGCTACGAGCGACAAGAACTACCCCAGCCTCGTTTGAAATTGAATGAATTCTTCATCATACATTTTCGAAGCGATGTCTCGTAACGTGAGTGACATTGAGCGACATTGGTCGACTTCTTCCAGCGTTGTATACACTAGTCTGAGTACCTGACTCAACGGCTTGCCAGACGCAGCAATAGGCAATCTTTGTTGTTGCTGCCGCCTGGCCCTCCGCCGCGTAGACACACATTCTATCCACGAAAATGGCCGAGTCCGAACCTTGTCTGACGCCATGTCCCGTGTTCCTTGCGGCTGCGTACGCGTACCTGCGCCGTGTTCCGCTGAGCTGTGAAGCTGAATTTCGTATAGACTCCTGCGCGAGCGCGTGCTAGCGCCAGGGCTAGTCCGATCCTTCTATAGAAAATCCCGCAATAGCTCCCTGGACCCGTCAATCAGCATCGCGGGAGAAGTGAATTAGCTGCGATAGTCTTCGCTGATGTACACGGCCATGTACGACAGGAATGCTAAAGCCGTTCGCGTTCAAATTGCCTGAGGCCTTGGACTGACGCGACTTGGCTGTCAACGACTGGTGTGGAACAAATCTTGTGGGCTGATGAGATCTTTGATAAAATATGCAAATTAGCTTCTGGCCATGTGTGTAAAGTCTATAAGGGTATGAGGCTGCTGTGTGTTGATATGAAAATGCTCAGAAGTGAAGTCGCCTCCTTCGCTGCGGAGATGGGTATCGGGTATCGGGTATCGTGAAGTGTCGAAGAATGCTGTGCTGGGGTCGTGTCTGGGGGAGGCCTACGGTGTCATTGGTCTGGATCCGTTGACGGACTTGAGCGTCGGAAGTGAAGGCTTCAGGCTGACCACATAAGTCAGGCGCGCAGTGAAGAAATGGCTCAATTCTGCTTGGATGGCAGGAATTGCACCAAAGAGGACGCCGCCAATGGGGAACAGGGCTGCTTCGAATATTCCGGCAACTTGGAAGATGTTGGGCGTAATTCCATCGTTGTCCTCCATATCCTCGAGCAAGCCTGCTTGGCGCATTTCTTCCTGGCGTAAGCCCACGCAGAGCTTGTGATATCGGTCGTACAGGTAGAAGTAGCAAAGCATTGTACACCAGCCGAACAATCTGCAGTGGCTGGAAAAGTCCAGCGCTATCTTGAATACTGCCGGTACCAGAAAAGTTGGCGTGTAGAATGTGTAAATTCCTGACGTAATGAGAATCACGCAGAGATGAACTGGCAGGAAATGTGCCTCAAACATTCTGTGGTAGAGCACAAATAGGTTGTACCAGTTGATTGGACGCGGCGCCGCTTGCTTCATGGTCGCGGTGGTTGGAGTCGTCGATTTGTGCAGGCCAATGCTCGTGCAGAGGGCGGTCCAATTTGAACTTTTACTGTCAGCAAGCGCTGCATCTGCTACCACTCCTGGCATCACATACTTTGTTGCGCTGAGAGGTACGTTTGTCGACCCCTGTGAAGAGTCTCGGTGTCTCCTGAGCATGCTGATTGTCTGGCGAATGGTGTAGCCAGTGTCCAAGGCACCCCACATGTGCCTTGTGGCTTGCTTGTAACGTGCATCGAGGCCGGCAAAGTAGCCCATGAAGCCTTGCTCGTCGCCGCTGACATTGCATTGACTCGCCGCTGCGTAGACAATGCGTACGTCAAGATTGCCGGATAGGGCGAAGAAGCATTTCAGGTACATGTGCATGTCCTCGCCGATTGCTCCTGGATCAGTGTCCCAGCCACCAACGTGTTCGACCAAGGTCATTGGCAACGAATACACTGAGGTTGGAATGCAGATCGTTGATCCTTGGTACAAGCTAGAGATGCCAGCTCCGGCCCACATCAGATCTGCCGTCCGCACGGGAAGGGGCACGCGGTGGAGGTTGCGATCGAAGACAAGCGGTGGCACATAGACACAAGCGTCGTTGTTCTCTGCGCGCTCGGTATGCATGTGCGCAATTTGGGTGAAATACCGCGAAGAGAGATGAGTGTCAGCTGCAAGTGTGTTAGCAACATCGGGCTGCGAGAGAAGTCCGACATACCATCCATGACTGTGATCACCACGTTGCGCTTGATCCAATCTTCAGGATAATCACGTATGGCCTGTTTGGCTGCCCATGACTCGTTGCTACTCTTTCCCTGAGCTTCACCTAGAAGCCCAGCCGGGTGAACAGTGTAGCTCATTCGGAAGAAAGACGATTCAAACGATTTGATCAATCCAGCTGCTTTGAATGCAGAGCCTTCCTCTTTCTCCTCCATGGCGAGATAAAGCTTCACCGGGTTAGCGTCGGGCATAATACCAGGAGTCCCGTCGAACCTACGTGATAGCTTGCCCGTGCCTGCGTGTGTGAAGCCAACACTCGAATCGTCTCCTCCAGTGTCGCTACCTCTTCCTTGTAGGCTGGCAGAATGGTTACAAACAGAGGTACTGGTTGCTCAAATGTGCCGCTGTCCCTCTCGACCATGTGTGATCGATGTCTCGTCGTGTTTGGCATCTCCAGTGCAGATACTCTCATCCTCTTCAACAGATCGCGAATCGCCCAGCATACGCGGATAGGGAACACAATCGACATGACATGGCAAAAGACTGTGTAGCCAGACAATATGAGTTGCGGGAGGGTAGCTTCGCCATGGTGCTTGCCGGGCTCACCTTTGCCGTAAGGCGAAATGATGAAGGAGCACAACAGCAAAGCGAACACGGCGCAGATGCTGAAGCCCGGCAGGCACCTGGTCGTCCAGGCATAGGCGGTAGCCATGCCGATGAAGAGCGAGAGAGGACACGAAGTTGGCGGAGGTTTATGATCGAGGCATCGGAGAGTGGGAGCGCGCGAATTGGGGAGCTCAGCTACATCATCGCAGCGCAAGGAGTGACGGGTGGTGTGTAGCGCGCGTGGTGGTGTTGAGCTCTCGTCAAATTTGGTGTCCGGCTCAAGCTCTTCCGCCGAACGTTCGCATTGAAGCAGCTCCCTGCGCCAGAGACGCGCAAGCGTGCGGAATCCTTGAACGACGACTGGTCAGCGCCGATAGGTCAGGCACGTACGGCCGCTCGCTGGGAAATCCCGCACGGTAGAGTGCTCGTCGTGAATGGGCGATGCGTATTTGTAGGAGCAGACCGGTAGAGCGACGGTGAAATTGTCCTGATGTTCATGCCCCAGCTTTTTCGCGTTCTCTTTCGTACCCATCTCCGCGACCCCGCGACAGCTTTGGAGGCGGGACTTGGCGAGCAGCGGAAGCCAAGCGCAATCGAGAGCCATCTTGGAACAGCGGTCTTGTGAAGGGGACAGTACAGCCTCGTCTGTGCTTGTTAGTACTGCTTGGTTAGCTCATGCGGTGACGCCGGCGTGAGTCGTTGGAGATCATGGTCGTGAAGCCATCGTCAGCAAACACGAGACCTGATCTGGAGCTGTGACAGCCTGCGTGTTGGCAGCCGCCGCCTTGTCCACTGCGCTCACCAGCGGATGTCGATTTGCAGAGAGGGGGAATGCGTCGCTTGAGCAATGTCGCATGTGTCTCTGGAGCAATAGCGCGCGGTGTGTCGCTTCGTTGCCTACCTCTCACGAGACCAAGTCGTGTCTGACTCGGCGTACCAAAGAGCTATGCTTGGCTGTGACATGTTGCATCTCGAGAGGTCGTATTCGAACAGCAGAACTGAGATATGTCAAATTCCAGGCCGCCGAGATTCATGCCGCGTGAGATGGCGGGAGAGAGGTGAAGAGGTGAGCAAGCTGAGGAATGCAGGAAAGGAGCTGCCATCACAGCCTTGTGCCTGCCTGCGCATTGGTCATCGCCGCTTTGAAGCTTCCACTCTCCCAGTCGCGAGTATCTCAGGAATGGAGAGACGTGAAGTGGAAGCTGAAAAGAGGAAGAGGATCATATAATCATATTACACCATACGGCGGCCCTGCATTGTTGCATAATTATTGGTCGTCGGGCTCGGGGTGTCAGCCAAAGAGCAGGCCGTGAAGGATCGGATCCTCGCAACAAATGCCTTCCGACAAGCCTTGGCAAGGCTGTCCTGGTAAAGTGATCGTGTCGTGCTCAGGTACGCAAGCAAGCGGGCAAGCCATTAGGGAGCAATGGTCGGGAACGGGTGGGGGATGAATGAGCAGCTGTATGGTGTGAAGCAGAGTTGCGTGATTGTGAGAGCAATGCTCCAGCATGCCACTGAAACGACGAGGACGCGATGGTACTGCCGCATCTGAGAGTCGAGGTCAATCTTGGGAGTGGCCGACACAAATACCATCGGCGATAGAGTCCAACATGACCGCGGTCTTGACACTCCGTTGTGAGTGCCAACATCCACTTGTGACGCGCCGCAGTCAGGTCATTGTGGCTGTTCTCGGATGTCTCGGCGCGCAGCCTGAGCGACAAGGCCACCAGAGACTCAGGTGCAGGTACAGAGGACTTCGTACAGACGGTCATCTGGGTCCCATTGTCTGTAGGCTTGCAGCGTGCAAGCAGTCGTTCCATGATACGATGTCGGACTGCACCACCTCCACAGACAGATGCCAAACGTCAAGAGTCACCGTGGCGTTGTTAGTCTCCAGTTAGTGGCTGGTGCCAGGTGAAGCACGTCACCACAACTTCTGCGGGTGAGTGTGTGTGGCTGCCAGTCAGATGACGACACGCCCGTTGCTAGGCAGTAGCAGTCGTCTCGTCCGCGCGAGCTCTCCTCCCTCACCTTGTCACGAACATCACACTCATCAATCCATCTCCTGCACACATCTACAATCATGAAGGGAGCACTCATGGCATCGGCCCTGGTGGCCGGCGCCCACGCTGGCGTCCACAAGATGAAGTGAGCTCTCTCCGCCCACTTGGGGAGCCCGACGGATGCTGACGGTTGCGGTAGGCTCCAGAAGGTACCCTTGTCCGAGCAGCTGGTAAGCTCTCCTCTGAACCATTGTGAGCCGCACAGCAGTACTAACACGCCGCCAGGAGGGCATCGATATCGAGACGCAAGTCCAGCGCCTCGGACAGAAGTACATGGGCATTCGCCCCCAGAGCCGCCTCGATGAGATGTTCAAGGAGACATCCGTCCACGCCGAGAAGGGCCACCCAGTCGCCGTCGATAACTTCCTGAACGCGCAGTACTTCAGCCAGATCGCCGTCGGAACGCCACCGCAAGAGTTCAAGGTCGTTTTGGACACTGGCAGCTCCAACCTGTGGGTGCCTAGCCAAGAGTGCGGCAGCATTGCATGCTACTTGCACAGCAAGTATGACCACGGCGAGTCGAGCACATACAAGAAGAATGGCTCCAGCTTCGCCATTAGATACGGTTCAGGTAGCTTGGAGGGTTATGTCAGCCAGGACACCGTCCAGATTGGCGACTTGAAGATCAAGGACCAGCTCTTCGCTGAGGCTACCTCGGAGCCAGGCCTTGCGTTTGCCTTCGGCCGCTTCGATGGTATCTTGGGTCTTGGTTACGACACCATCTCTGTCAACGGAATCCCACCACCATTTTACAACATGATCGACCAAGGTCTGCTCGATGAGAAGGTCTTTGCGTTTTACTTGAGCTCCACCGACAAGGGTGATGAGTCCGAAGCCATCTTTGGCGGTGTCAACAAGGACCACTACACGGGTGATCTCACCAAGATTCCTCTCCGCCGTAAGGCATACTGGGAGGTCGATCTGGATGCCATCGCCTTCGGAGACCAGCTTGCTGAGATTGACTCCACTGGCGCTATCCTCGACACCGGCACCTCGCTCATCGCTCTCCCATCGACTCTGGCTGAGCTATTGAACAAGGAGATTGGCGCAAAGAAGTCCTACAACGGCCAGTACACCGTGGACTGCAGCAAGCGTGACTCCCTCCCAGACCTCACCTTCACTCTCACTGGCCACAACTTCACCATCGATGCATTCGACTACATTCTCGAAGTGCAGGGCAGCTGTATCTCCGCCTTCATGGGCTTTGACATCCCAGAGCCCGCTGGTCCTCTTGCTATCCTCGGTGATGCTTTCCTCCGCAAGTGGTACTCTGTGTACGATCTCGAGAACAACGCCGTTGGTCTGGCCAAGGCCAAGTAAGTGTCGCCTGGTCAAAGGTCCATTACGATGTATGATGAGCAACGCGTCGGCACATGGCTGAGGAGGAGGACGAGCGACAGCAGTCAGAAGTGCTGTGGTGAACATGGTATCTAGATTGTACCTAGTAATGCATTTCATAGTGTGCGAAACGTGTATGAAAAGCACTTGCATGCAGCCTTGACTGTACTCTGATGACATTGGCATGCTTTGAGAACGAAAGCTCCTGCCCTGGTACAAAGCTTTGCTTAGGTTGCGGCTCATGCCACGAGTACCTGCAGTACGTAAAATCCGACATCGCCGAAGATTTCGCAGAGCTTATGGGCAGATCCTGGAAATACGCTTGTACCTTTGCTGCATTCGCACGATGGGCGTTGCTCTATGTTATGGACTTAGAATAATACTCTCTTAGGTAGACGCGCTGCGCGATACGCGACCGTGGCTAATATGCGGTGAATCCGATGGCGCGGCGGAGCTAGGACTTTATCGTAGCCATCACATGCACCACGGCTCGCGAAAGATCCCGGCTGGTGATGTACCCTGGAACCTGTGTGCCGTCACTCACTTTTGCACGTCTGTTGATCAATCATCTCACTTCACGCTGCACCTTCCATCAGAATAGTTTCATAGACACTTCCGCAGTGCTTAATTCATCGGAAGCCCGTCGGCTTGCACAACGACCAACGCGTCGACTTCGATTGGACGGCGGATGCAACTGTCGGCGGCCGCGCGGGAACCACGATGCATCACAATATAGCCATGCTTCACCGGTAACGACAGATTCACCTGCTAGGCAATCGAGCGATCCAACCAGATCACGCAACGCGCGCCGAGCTTCAACTTCAACGTGCTTACCATCAGGCACCCGCGCCTTCCATTCAACATCGACAGCTGCTTGACGGCACCTCGCATGTGATCGCCTCGCATGTGAGACAACTTTTGCCGGGTGACTGCGACACCATCTGCTCGACTGCCATCTTTTCACGCCGACTCGACTAGACAGATCCTGCACAGCCGTGCTTCGAGCGTGATCGAGGCGCATTCACTGACGATGGCGTCCTCATCGGCCAACAACAGCAAGCAACATGACATCGCAGCTTCACAGCCCGCACTTTCATCGCGCCGCAGAAGCAGTGACCGCGCGACTACTTCTATGAGGAACAGACTCGGCCGCATACGATCACCGATAGCGCTGCGGAGGACGAGTATGGATCTCCCGGATCGGCTGAAGTTCAACGAAGAGGAGGAAGAGGCGATAGATGACGGCACTGGCACGGGACTGAACGATGGATTCCCTGCGCAAAGCATGTACGGCATACTCGCGGCGACACATAGCAAACCCGATTTCAAGCCGCAGTTCATCGAGCAAGAGAGTGCGAGCGAGAGTGAGGGAGAGGACGGGGATGATCGGCGCAAGAGTGTGGATCACAGGCGGTTCTCGAAAGAGGCATCGAGGGAGTCGGACAAGAGCAGAAAGTCTAGTGATGAGGCCCGACAGTCACCGAAGCTGGAAGACAGCAGTAAGAGACATCGATCACGGCTCTCGGTCAACAAGATTGCACGATCGTTGCTGGGCAGGAATGAACTCGGATCAATTCGAGAGCGGTCAGATTCGTCGGCACAGGACCCCATGACACAGAGTCAGATACTGCCGCCGAAGCAGAAAGAAGTGGCATCGAAGGCCCGACCGGCATCCGTACGCTCAGATGTGCCGATTCTCGACCGGAAACTGCAAGCCATGGCCAAGGCAGAACTGGAGTCATCAACCACAACCCTCGGAGGCAGGAAGAGCAGAGAAGGCAGGACGTCAGAAGACGTTGGTCGCAAGAGACCACTACCACATGTCATTGCCGAGATCTTCCAATTCGACGAACCGGAAGAGGTACTATCAGAATATTCATGCTGGTATCTACAGAACGTCCTGCTGCAAGGCTTCATGTATATCACACAGAAGCACGTCTGCTTTTATGCCTACCTGCAAAAGAAGACAGCAACGACAGTGAAGACGGGTCATTTAGGGAAGCTCGGCAAGCACAGTTATCGGCATCGGAGGTACTGGTTCGTGCTCAAAGGCGACACCTTCTCATACTACAGGAGCTCTGCCGAGCCGTACTTCCCTCTTGGCGTGGTGGATTTGAGATATGCCATTTCTGCAGAACTGGCTTCGGTAAAGGATAAGGAGGAAACAGCCGCCGACTTTACTGTCACCACTTCAACGAGGGTGTATCAGTACAGAGCGGATACTCTGTCCTCTGCCAAGGAATGGGTCAAGCAGCTTCAGAAGGTCATCTTTCGCAGCCACAACGATGGTGACTCTGTCAAGATCTCGCTCCCTTTCGAGAGCATCCTGGATGTGGAGAGAACTGAAGTTGTTGACTTCGCCGAGACGATCAAGCTGCGAGTGGTGGACAGCGAGGAGACTTTCGCTATCGACGAATACTTCTTCACGTTCTTCCAGGCAGGAGAGGAAGTTCTCAATATGCTCAATGTGCTCACAGCCGAAAGCAGCGCCAAGAAAGTGCTTGTGAAAGAGCCTATGAGCCCGCTGTCCAGAATCCAGTCTCCGCCTCAGCGACCAGCGTTCAGGAGAAGCATGTCGGCGGAGCAGTCACCTCGTCTTGATCCAGTGAGGGCGACGCTGTCGCCATTGTCTGCGACGGATCGCGCAAGCCCTCGACCAAGTGGCGAGCACCGTAGATCCAGCGCCGATTGGTCACGACGAGCAAGTGGTGAATTTGGCAGGGCTAGTTTTGACAGAGGACGAAGAAGCGCAAGTGGTCAGAGCAGGACTGCGTCGAAGTCGCCCATGTCGCCTTCGATACAGGAGTCGAGCGAGAGCTTTGTGACTTCATCAGAGCAGCCAGATTCATCTGTTGATGGAGAAATGGTGGAGGGAAATATGTCTGCGAGTCAGATGCTCTCCGATGACCATGTGTTCCGAGCACCCACGCTTCGGATGCCACAGCCTCGACGCAACGTCTCTGGCAACACAATCGAGCGATTGCGCCAGGAATCACAGTCGTCCTCGCGGAACTCTAGCGCTGAGCGAGGCGTTCCGCTGCGTGTACAGCCTCCTTCACGCACAGCTACAGAGGATAAGTTCAACGGTGGGCGACCTGCAGCACGACGCACAGACAGTGGCGACTCAGTACGCACTGCTGAAGCTAATGAGCTATCTCGACCCGAAGCTAGCGCTCCCAGATTGATTCGCGGCATCTCCACGCCTTTGCAGCACGCTATGAGCGTGGCAGGTGCAGTTCGCGCCGGAAGCAAGCGCGTGGGCTCGTACTTGAGCAGCAGTCCAAAAACATACATCGGCAATTGGACGGAAGCGATGGCAGGTGGAAAGCGACACTATACGGATGTTGAAGGCCTTGCTCCCGATGACAGCATACGAGAACCTGAACAGGAGCTCGATGTCGCTGAGCATGAACGTCGCTTCCGGGAACACTTCGGCCTGCCATCTACTGAGAAGCTGGTCTCCGTTTTCTACTGTTGGCTACACAAGACTGTGCCGTTATGGGGCAAGATCTACATGGGCACTCGACGACTCTGCTTTCGCAGTCTCTACTACGGGACAAAGACAAAGCTGATCATTCCATACAAGGACATTCTGAATGTGCAGAAGCAGAGGGGTTTCCGGTGGGGCTATCCTGGCATGGTACTGGTGATTCGTGGTTACGAGGAGCTCTTCTTCGACTTCCAGGACACGGGCCTCCGCGACGACTGCGTGGTTAGCACCCTTCGCACAGTCGAAGCGGTGGAGGCTGCCACTGAGTCGATGATACTGACAGAAGAAGAACAACAGGATGCCAATGATGCCGCTGCCGAAAATGCCTTGCTACGAGCCGCTCGCACTGATGACACTGCTGACCATGACATAGAACTGCCTGAGGAAGTTGATGCTCCGCCCATCTTGTTTGACGACCCTTCGTCTTCAGTATTGGAGTTCAAGCCCAAGCAGTCTTTGAACATTGTCTGCCTGACCATTGGATCGCGAGGAGATGTTCAGCCATATATTGCGCTTTGCAAAGGCTTCCTGGATGAAGGACACAAGCCGACCATCGCGACACATTCCGAATTTCGGCCCTGGGTCGAGAAGCACGGAATTACCTTCAAGGACGTCGATGGAGATCCGGCTGAGCTGATGAGGATTTGCGTTGAGAATGGAATGTTCACGCCTTCATTCTTCCTCGAAGCTAGTAGCAAATTCCGTGGATGGCTAGATTCGCTGCTCATCTCGTCCTGGAAGGCTTGCCAAGGCGCCGACATCCTCATCGAGAGTCCGTCGGCAATGAGTGGTATTCACATCGCAGAGGCGCTGGAGATCCCATACTTTCGCGCTTTCACCATGCCTTGGACCCGGACTAGAGCATACCCGCATGCCTTTGCTGTGCCGAGACAGAAGCGCGGAGGTAGCTACAACTACATGACCTATACTTTCTTCGACAACATGTTCTGGCAAGCTATCGCAGGTCAAATCAACCGCTGGCGTGGAAAGACTCTAAAGCTGGGTCCTACCAGCCTGGACAGGCTGCAGACGAACAAGGTGCCCTTCTTGTACAACTTCTCGCCAAGCGTTGTACCTCAACCACTAGACTTCAGCGATTGGATCAAGGTCACCGGATACTGGTTCCTTGATGAGGGAGATGACTATACTCCTCCGGACGATCTCGCTGCGTTCATCAAGAAAGCACGGGATGATGACCAGAAGCTCGTCTATATCGGCTTCGGTTCAGTCACAGTATCCGATTCTCGCCAATTGATGCAACAAATTATGGAAGCAGTCGTCAAAGCAGACGTCCGGTGCATTCTGTCGAAAGGCTGGTCCGATAGATTCGACAAAGCCGATTCCAGCCGTCCACCATTGGAACTTCCATCTTGCATACATCAAATCCGCGCCGCACCCCACGATTGGCTCTTCAAGCAAGTTGACGCTGTCGTCCATCACGGTGGCGCAGGCACAACCGGTGCTTCACTTCGTGTGGGTGTCCCCACTATCATCAAGCCTTTCTTCGGCGATCAATTCTTCTTCGCTACGCGCGTGGAGGACCTGGGCGTTGGGATGCATCTTAAGAAGGTCACTGCCAATCAGCTCGGTAAAGCCCTGTGGATCGCTACGCATGATGCGAGGATGCGCACGAAGGCGAAGTTGCTTGGCGAAGCGATTCGGAGTGAGAATGGAGTGCAGACTGCTATCAATGCTGTTTACCGCGACCTAGAGTACGCCAAGAGCTTGATCAAGAAGAGAGCTGTTCCTGGTCCTGCCTCTCCTGGACTGGAGGACGGACTCACGGAGAACGAGAGAAATGGTGTCGATGAGGATACCGAGGAGAACTGGACGTTCATTGAGAAGGATGGTGACTCGGCTGCTGCTACGGAGAATACTGCTTGGGGAACTCTGGCGATGGGACTTACTGGTGGTAATGCCGCCGGGCCTCCTTCCAGCAGACGTTCGAGCTCGAATTTGTTGAGTCCGCAGCGGAGTCAGCAACAAATTTCGCCACAGCACTCGAGGAAGACCAGTTTGGGGAGTATGGTGCTGAGGGGTAGTAGTGGTAGCGGGGCCGGTCGCTCGTAGTATGAGCGGTTGGGACTTCCTGCTATTGGGGCTGCTGCTGCCGCTGCTGCATCTAAGGCTGGAGCTGGGGCTTTTGATGGAGGAGGGGGGGGAAGATGAGGGGGATGGGGATACGCTGGAAGATTGTGTTATTGTTGAAGATTGAAGAGATTGAGAATGATGGGCAAGAGTGTGATTACTGACGTTTATGGAGCGGACACGAATGGTTTTAATGAGCGATGATTGTAGCGGCATTGCATTGCATTGCATTGCGTTGCGTTGGGGTTACTTTCCTCTTGCATGAGGGCTTGGGGGCGTAAGCTTGGCTGCGCCCCTTGACTGCTTTTAGCAGGCGGTATTGCGCTTTTCTTCCGCTTAGCGTGGCGTTTCACAGGAGCTTCGCTGCTGGATAGATGAGGTACTACTGTTTGAATCGTACGATTGGAATGCACCGAATATGATATCAAAGACACCTTTTCGTGATCTTCCATTCACTTCATTCGAATTTGCACATTGTTCACACATTATGGCCTTCCATTCCGTCGCTGAACTCTTCAATACCAATTCGGCCATATCATCGCCTTTTCCAACTCCTCAACACTTTCCCCTTCATCTCCTTTCCTTGCATCAGAAGTTTTTCGGCTTTGCCCTCGTTTTCGATCATCAGAAATCTCAACATTCCAATCAGGATCACAGTGTGGGCAAAAGGGGTAGGTTATTTCGTACTCCCAGCCGATTTGGGCGGAGGTAGCTTGGGGTGGGGTCTTTTGCGTGGAGTTGGTGAGAGGTCTCGTTTGAGGATTGTTGTCGTTGTGGGAGATGGGATCGGAGGACATTGTTGGTGCATTTGCGGAGTGAGGGGTTGGTGGAGGTGGAGGGAAGGCAAGCTTGAGGGTGAATTTTGGGTGAGGGCGGAGGATTAATCGTTGAAGAAGTTGAGAGTTGGGTTTGAGGGAGGGAGAGGGAGAGGCTGAATTTTATGTGTTCGCTGAAGATAGCGTGAATGGTGGGAGTGGGCATGGGATTGCCACTGCCGCCCTTCACAACAACTTTGCGTGTATTAGTTGTACTCGTTGAAAGTGCTTCTGAGGCTCTGTGAATACTTACAAGTAGAATCGTTTCAGAACGATAAGAAAGCTGCTTTGCTCTGCTTTCCTTCCCGTCTTTGTTTCTTGCCTCCGACCAGTACTCCTCTACCATGGACTGCGAAGCTCAGGCTCAGGATCCCCTCCAGACGCAGGACAGTCTCAACATCTCAACAACTTGCACTGAACAATCATCCACAGCCCTGGATTCAATCTCTCCCGCTCCTCCTGCACCCGCTGATGGAGAATCGTACACAACCGCCGAGCTCACAGCCCTTTTCAACTCCCTCGAAACCCGTCTCACAGGTTTCGCCGAAGCATTGCTGGGAGTAGGCGAATGCCTGGATTCTTTGCAGACGCAAATCAAAGAGCTGCGCGACAGCAGAGGGAAGAGTAACGCTAGGAAGGACAAGGAGAGTGACTCTGACTCGGAAGGAGAAGTAGAGCACAAGGAGCAAACGCCGGAAGGTGTTGGCATCGACGAGCACGGTGCTGGTGCCGAGGGCAATGATAGCTTGGGCGTGGACAGCGTGGAAGAGGAGAGAAAGGTGATCGATGGACCGAGAACAGTAAATACGGAGACCGATGCTGATGAGAACGGGCTTGGAAACATGATCAGCGGGTTCGTGTTCGGTAACGATGAGCCAAAAGAGTCTGCGTCTTGATCGTAGACTGTTCAGTATCTTAGCAACACGTTGTTGTGGTACAGTGTGCCAAAACCACGTAAATGATTCGACATGATGTGCCCGAGAACAGGGAGGAAGAGAGAGATTCCGTAGGAGAAATTGGTTCACATTTTGAGTTCGCCTCCGAGCCACTATGCGAAAGGGTATCGATGCATTTTGCACATACACATGGTCGCTGAAGAATTGATTAAATCGCCTTGTCGTAGCCGTCCTGATTCTCCCGTGAAGAGTCGGCTGACCTCGTTCAAGTATCGGCCTCCTCAACTGCTTCCGCAAATTTCACCTTCTTTCCATTGCCGTTCGCAGCTGCGGCGGTGTCCCCTTCGTCGGCTTTTCGCTTGCCCTTGCCTTCGACCACCGGTGCTGGTTGTGTCACCGCCGGCTTCGGCTTCTTCTTCTTGACCATGCCCGTGAGATCGTTGGCTTTTGCTGTCGCTTCTTGTATCCGCTTCTGCTGCTCTCCCTTGCTCTCGCCCAACAGAGAGCCCAGAATGCCTCGCATGGCCTCTTCTTCCCCTCCAGGCGCGCCGGCTGGCCCGAGGTTCTGCATTGCGGAAAGCGATGTTGCGGGTTTACGAAGATCCTCTAGACGAGTCTCCATTTCGCCGACCATCTCTTTCACATCTGCGAGCGACTTCTTCATATCTGCGGCTTTTGCATCGTCGAGCGACGGGAGCGAAGCCTCTTCCTTGGCGATCCGCGCTCGACATGATGCGATGGCGAGCTCCATCTCCTTCGCGGCGTCTTCACGCATAGCCTCGTCGACCTGTGCGACCTTGTTCTCCCCATTGGCATCTTCTTGCGTAGATGTTACTGATGCAAACTCCAACGCGAGTGAGAGCTTGAAGTGTGCTTCCGCGATGAGGGAATTCTCTTCGGGATATAGTTGTAGCTTCAACGCCAACGAATCTCGCGTGTCGTTGATGGCATCTGCAAAGCGTTCGTTCTCCAGCGCAATCTCGGCTTGCAGATCATGGGTATCTGCCAGTCGTTCTTTGATCTGTCGTACTTCGGGCTTCTCTTCTGTCGACTTGTCCTTCGCCTCCTGTAGGGATTCCAACTTTCGTGTCAACAATATGCGCGCCATATCGAGCACTTCGAAGGCAATCGCAAAGTCATCCTCCTCTTCCTCTCCTTCCTCTCCACCCTCGCCATCTTCATCGTCGTTCTCGCTGTCTGTGAAGTTGTCGTCGCCGGAGATCTGAAAGAAGGGATTGCTGCTGTTGCCTGGCTTCGTCGTTTCTTTTGTGCCCTCTGCACTGCCTTCTGCCACGATGCCATCTTTGCTCTCCACTGCAGCCTCCACGACATCCTCAGCCAGCTTCTGCTCACCGCTCTTGATGGCATCACCAATCAAGCTGCTGCTACCTTCACCGTTTTCCTCTTTCTTGGCGACCTTGCGCTTCTTCTTCTTGGGTTCCTCACTGCTTGCGACCTTTCCGCCGAGCACGTCTGAGTTTGCGACGGCAACGTGGTAGAGGCAGCGACCATATTGATACAACAGATCGGCGTTTTCGATCGACATCTCCCCATTGACTTCATCTTGCACCTCGCAAGCATCGGCGTATCGCTCGGCGGCAGCGTTGTAGTTCTTCAGCGCATACTCTCTTGTAGCCTCTGCTTTGAGCTGTTCCAGGTTGGCGGGCAGATCTTGGGCTGTTTCGGCATCTGCTTGTTGCGCCAATTCGATTTCTGGATCGGTAGACATGTTGGGTGGTTTGTGCAATAGAAGTGAATGTTGTCGTTGATGCGTAAGAAGCAGCTGCGAAGTTGCGAATCCAACAAGAAGCTGGAAGCTGCAAGATGCGACGAGACAAACGCGACTTCCTGAAGTGACGCGAAACGCACGGGCCACTCGCGAAAGTGGCAGGCGCGTCCCACTACGCGTATCGTGTCGAGACTCTGGTAATGCACCGATAACACGGGCAACAACATTGTCCGCCTGCAACGACATGGCGAATCCACCGAATACGACGCAGAATCTCTTCTCGTCGTCGCCAGCTTTTGGCACTCCCGCTCACCCATTTCCGTCCACCGCCAGCAAGCGACCCATTCCCGCCCCACCAGCATTCAAGCCTCAGATTGCGACTATCCTTCCTATACTGCTCCCGCCGACGATATTACGACCGCTTGCCTTCAGAACTTTCACAAAAAAGCACAACCTTACCCTCAACTCTTCCGCACTTCAAGCATTGGCCACATTCATCGGCCGGCATTGTGGCTCGGGATGGCGAGAAGAGGGAACGGGAGAGAAAGTACTGGAGGAGGTGGCCAAATTATGGAAGGCTGAGAACGGTCCCGTCATTGTCGAGGATGGCAAGATGCTGCAGACAATTCTGAAAACACTAGAAGGGTGCATGAGTGGTGGCAGAATTGGGACACCGAAGAGTGGGAACAGCTTAAACCCAAGCAGACAAAACAGTTTCACATTTGGCAACGACTCTGCCATAGATCTGTTGGGAGACAGACCAAATTTGGAGCGACAAGGCAGCTCTTTTGGTTTAAGTGCCCTGAGGGTGCAAAGTCCAGCGCTTGGTGCCGAGGAAGAAGAGCATGGGAGTCAAGAGCCCAGGAGCTGGCTGAAGGTCATCAGTGCCTTCGAGCAGCCTCGCTTTACCTACGACGCAGGCAAGAAGCATTTCATGAAGATTGAGACCAACGCCACGCCGTTTCCGAATCCAAGACAGAAGACGGCTGTTTTCAAGGAACGATACAACATTATATACCAGAGACTGCTGCGAAACCCAGCATTCCAGGCACCCTCACTATCCGCCCGCGTGCCAACACTTAAGAGGCAAGGTACTGTCACTGAGAGGAGCTTTTATAAAATCACACCTGTTGCAAACCTGCTAGGAAGAGGTGGCAGCTCACATTTGCTCCTTGGCATGCTGGTGATAGCACCGACAGGAATGTTGGCGCTGAACGATCTGAGTGGTAGCATTACCCTGGACCTGCAACACGCCACCAGCATGCAAGAAGGTCAGCCTTACTTTTGCCCAGGCATGATCGTGCTCGTAGATGGCGTGTATGAAGAGGATTGGGCTGGTGCTGGTTCAAGCGGGCTGGGTAATACTGGAGGTGTCGGGGGCACAATTGGCGGCAGATTTGTCGGCTTCGAGATCGGAGGTCCACCCGTGGAAAGACGCGACGTCTCGCTGGGAGTAAACCTGAAGGCAGATGACCTTGGAGGAGGATTTGGCTGGACAGACTTTCTCGGCTTGGGATCCGAGCGTGCTGTAGGCACACGCATGAAGAAGCTGGAATCGCGACTCATAGGCACAGAGTCAGACATCGAGGACACTGCTCGAAAGATGATCATCCTATCAGAGGTGACCCTGGACCAACCTTCAACTCTTTCGGCTCTGCGCAAGCTACTTGAGCAGTACGAAGGTGCTGAACAACCACCAATGGGCTTTGTGCTAGCAGGTGATTTCTCAAGCAAGGCGGCCATGGCAGGAGCCGGCACTGGTTCAATCGAATACAAGGAGCTCTTCAATGAGCTTGCGGCCGTCTTATCGGACTTTCCAACTTTGCTCCGCAGCTGCACATGGACATTTGTACCTGGAAACAACGACCCCTGGGCGTCTTCTTTCAGCGCGGGGGCAAGCACATTACTCCCTCGCGAAGGTGTTCCGGACCTCTTCACCAGCAGGATCAAGCGCGCATTCGCAAACGCCAAAGCCGAAGTGGGAGCCAAGAAAAGCGAAGTAGATGGCGAAGCAGTTTGGACGAGCAATCCAACAAGGCTCAGCTTGTTTGGTCCTGCTCACGAAATGGTTGTGCTGCGAGATAACATCTCTGGTCGCTTCAGGCGGAACGCAGTTCGTTACGGTCAAGCCATCAGACAGGAAACCTCACAAAATGATAGCGCTGTCGAGCTCTCTGCGCAAATAGATGACGATGTGGCGATGTCGGGTGCTTTGCCAACTACGGAGGACGATGGACTAGAGAGCACACAGATGGCCATTGATGCGGACTCGCCGCCAGCTGCGTTGGCGGAGACTGTTCCGTCGGAGTCATACAACGTCCAGGAAGCAAAGCGATTGATTCTGTCACTCCTGCCGCAATCGACTGTGTCGCCATTCCCGCTTACCGTACGACCTGTGCATTGGGACTACGCGCCTTCTGCGTTGACTCTGTACCCACTGCCGCATGCGTTGGTAGTGGCAGATGCCGAAGCTCCTCCTTTCTCCATTACCTACGAAGGCTGCCATGTCATGAATCCTGGCAGGCTCGTAGAAGGTGGAGGAAAGAGGAAAAAGGTTCAGTGGATCGAGTATGACACCTGGACCAAGCGCGGTGGCGTTAAAGAGCTTTGGATAGGTTGAAGAACGCACTTGCAGTAGTCCTTCACTATCAAGCAAGCACTTCCGTTGCCAGGGAGAGGGTCGCGCATGCTCTGTCAGTCTTGAGAGCAGTGGACAACGAAGTAGGTGCCATGACCGAGCATCGCCTTGCAGGAGTAAAGGACGACAGCTGCCATTGAAATGATGTTCCTGTCTTGTGACAGCCGTCCACATCAACACCCTCCTCTTCGCGTCCCATCTGCATTCGTACGTCAGTCTTCACGGCTTTCAGCTATTGCCATCACTATACTTTTCCGATCAGACGACATCCTTTCAGCAGAGAACATATCGACATCATGAGCTATATACTGTCCAACGGCAACGGCGACGGTGTCAATAGCAAAGGTATCAACGGTAATGGTGCGAGTGGCTCGTCTTCAGCAAGTCCTTCGGGCTTTCGACGATACTCTGATCCAGAAGAGCTTGCACAAGCGGTCAGCGGAACAGTACAGCAGCACATGAGAGAGAACAGAATCGACATCGAAGGGGTACTGGGTCCCAGCAATACGCCCCTCGATCAATCCGCAGGAGAAAATGATGTGCAAGAGTCGAGCGCCAGCTCGCCATCGCTAGAACCCCTTCGTAGAAGTGTTCAGCGAGCACTATCGCACAGCGAATTGGGCCGACTACAGAACGACATCAAACAGATCAGAGACCGCCACGCGCAAGATCATGGGGCAATTTTGTCGATTCTTCGTCGAATCGACAATGCTGTTCGTCGCATCGAGCAGAAGCAAGGAAGGATGGGGGCCATGCTGGCACCGTCCTTGAATGCTCGAGTCAGAGCTGGCGCTTCCAGTGGACCACAGCCTCAGGTCGTTGATGTGAATGAGGACGAGACCGGAGACAAGGCGCGACAGGACAGTGCTGCCACGAGTAAGTGCACAAACCCTCCCCATCACCAAAGCGGCTGGCCGTGACGAGTCTGCATACGACTGCGACTTCACCGCAACAGCTTATCGATGCTGAGATCAGCCTCTAATGTTGAGTGCAGACGTACCGAACACCCAGGTGCCAGCTCAGCCCGTTGACAGCAGCTCAGATAGCGGCGTGCCCGTCATTCCGAGACGCAGGACAGCAACGTTCATCGTTGGACCAGACCACAGCCAGGAAACCACCGAGGCCGACACCCCTGAAGTCCAAGCGGTCCTGCTTCCCGACGGGATGGTGCCAGTACCAAACCAGCCTCTTGACCAACAACAGTCGGAAGGAGAACCACGCGACGACTCTGACACCCTCTCTGGGCTGTCGGCCTCGTACGCAGATCTCTCATCGTCTGCAGCACAAGCACCAGAAGCATCGCCCTCTGATGCAGAGTCTTCGCATGTCGTGGAACCTTCGCCATCCACGAGTACCATCACCTCTCCTCGTCCCAAGGGCAAAGGGCGCATCACCGAGCCCGGACCCTCTGGTACCAGCAACCGCACCAGTGACGACGACGATCGCCATCTCGTGCATGAGCAGCCTACTCCTCGTGCCCAAGCTGCTTCTCATCCTCCGGCACAACCTGGCTATGTCGATCCAACGACAGGCATCGATTCGGGAGTGTCGGAGGAGGCTTACAGAGAGTATCTGGCGACGAAGGAATCTAGCGAGGATAACGAGGTCATTGGCGATGATAATGGAAGTGAAAGTGATGAGGCCATTGGAACATTCTTCGATTGAGTGTTCACTCGATAGATGGGTGGCTTGGTTTGGAACAATTGCCTTTCGCTGAAATAAGACAACTTGCTAGGAACAGATCAATCTTGATCAAACACTCGTGAGCGATGCATTGAGATACGAAAGTCTATTGTTTCTTGCTCCATTGTTGTGCTCTCCTTGCAACGGGTCTTCTCCGTCCGTGGGCGTCTTTCGTCGCCGCCTCTATCATGTTGGGCTTTGGGTCTCGGGATTCCCACGATGACAGTGGGCAGTATGGCTCAATGCTGGTGAGCAAAGCTTGTCGAGTTTTGCCCTTCGTTTGTCGCAACGAATTGAGTCTCTGGACTTCCAATAAGGGAGGTTCGAGTGGATCGATGTAGTTTGCTGGCTTGCGTAGAAAAGCTGTCGTTCGGCAGGCCTCGAGACTTTACGCTCTATCGGAAGCTCCTCTCGTGAGAGAAAAAGAACGATTCCTAGTATCCGCTCAACGATGGAACAACAAGATATCGAACGTCTCCACGAGCTCGTCATCCCCGAGAGACAGATAACGGAGGATGAAGCCATCTTGGCCATGCACGAACTGCTCTTCTGTGAGTTACCCTAGAATCAATGATATTATCAGTGTGTCCATTCTCCTGACAACTTTAACCAGGTCTTGCAACCGAGCGCTGGTCGAAAATCTGGCAACTAGCCGTGTCCATCGATTCCCAAGCGGAGCTTCGTGACGTGTACGACGTGCTAGAGCTCGAAAAGGGCCATTATACCTTGACCGCTCGAATGCCCACTACTTCGAAGACTGGTTTTATGTATCGACTTGTCAGTACGCTTAAAGTTATAAGTTGTCAAGTGACTTTGCAGGAAATGATGGGGCAGATTAGACGGGAGATTGGTGAGGGGAGGGTTGATGATGTGCGGATTGGGGGAGGGGATAAGTATTCGTGTCCGAGATGTCGATATGCTTTGTTTTGAGGGGAAAGGTGGAGCAGGAGTATGGTGAGATTTGCGTGTGATGTGTCGAGGCGATGGCAGTGGACCTGCAAGATTAAGATCTGTCTTCAGCCTCTTGTCGGGTGCTCTGGCTAAGTGAGTGCCTTGCGCGGCCGATGTCATCTCGTAGAGTAGCAGGATCTTGCCCGGTCTGCTCCAAATGCAGTACATGCTAGCGACAAATGTGCATCGAGGAGTCAATCGCGAAGATCAATCTCGCAGACTCTGTATGTTTCGAGGTCGATGAACATCGATAGCATGAATGTGTCATCCACATCCTCAACCTTGTCAGCAGTAGTATCGTCGACACGAAGGCGGCCGGACTTATGGGCACTTCGTTCGCAAGGATAGAATATATCCACATCGAATTCCGCCGTTGAGAGGCAATCCCGAAGTCTCAGCGGAAATCGTTATCGCACTGTCACGTGTCAGTCGGGTAATCACAGTAGCGAAGCGGTGGGACATCGTGGGAGCCTGGAGCCGAGCCTCGACTTCGTGTGTGAACAGGTGCGAAGATTGAAAAGGTAAATTCTGGCTTTGATCAAAACAGGCTGCGGGATCACAGCTGCACACCTGGAAATCATTCCCGCAAGCTTACAAATTCGACATTGTTAAGCAGAGACCAAGCTCAAATCGACTCCAATCAGCATGGCGGAGCCATCCTTCTTGGGAATACCTTACGAGCTTCGTCGGAGTGTGTTGCAATTCTTGCTCAAGCAACGCGGGACGATCGAGCTCTAGTACCCAGTCTGGGCAGGTCTAGAGGTCTTCTCTCAACCGCTGTTCCAGACATGCCACAAACTTCGAGATGAAGCTCTCGACGTCTTCTACGAGGTGAGTCCGCAGCATGCCTGGTCGTGTTCGTAGCTGATGATACCAATATATCAACGACTTTCTCTGGGTGATCGATGTCGAACATCAGAGTCGATCGGATCCAGCAACTTACCCTGCGCCGATGACCATTGTGAATGAGTGGCAACAGGTCGAACCCCATACAGTCACCACTCTGACACCCGTGCTACCCTGGGAGTTTCCCGACCTGATGAGTCGCCTCCGTCATCTCCATGTGAACCTTTACCTGCCGCAGGAGCAGAATTCTGGACAACTCGAGCTCCATTTGGACGCACTTGTGAAGGCGCTTGACCGCGGAAGACGACTGCTGGACTTCCATGTGCTGGTAACGGCCAAGCGAAGAGCAGTGCAAGCCCCGCTATCTGGTCGTGAAGTCAGTGCTCTTGAGGTGCTTGCCGAAATGGAGGTTCGCGGCACAGTTCAAGTCCAGACGAGGTACCAATTTCGTGCAGTGTGGGCCTCAGTATACGGCACGAAACTGTCAGAGAGAATGAAGGCTCATCCTTGATGAGGAAAGGCCAAGAATCCCATGAATCCAGCTCTGGCGCGTGGCTTCCGCTTCGCAGGACAAAGCGCAGAGCCCCTGCCCTCGGGCGGTCTTGTTGTACTTTCCATTGCCGGCTGCAATGCATGGCCGCATTGGTCAAGTTTCCTGGCTCCAACGACTGTGTCCGTGACAATCCACTCACCTGCGCACCACCTGTGATTCTTAGCGGCGAAGCAATTCTTACCGGCAATCAGCTATGACCTCAGACCGCAGCAAATACTTCGAAATCATACTCAAAGGCGAGGCGGAGAAATTCTTGCCAGCGGAGCGGGCAGTACTCAGCATCGAAGTCGCCGCCAGAGACCTAGACAAGCAGTCCGCCGCGAAACACGTGCTCGTAACAGCACGAAGAGTGAAGACATTGCTCACTCAACTGGCTCCCCAGACCAACACCATCGAAGCGCGCATCGAGGCTGCAGTAGACTACTGGAGTCGCACGTCGCTCAGCGAAAGTAGCGATCCTGCTCCTGGCATTTCCAGCAAATCTGATTCGTTGCAAGCCCAGTACATCGCAAAAGTGGAGTTCGAAGCCAGGTTCCAGAACTTCGCGGCTATATCTGGTTTGACTACAGACCTCGCCTTGATTTCACCACTCGTCCAAACGAAACCTGTCCAATGGATCTTGCAAGAGGCGACGAAAGACACGCATCGTGCAGAGCTGAGAGCCAAAGCTGCGCAGAACGCGTACCAGAAGGCTCTCGACTATGCTCAGGCCATGGGCTACAGCAATGTTACGCCATATCAACTCAAGGAGAGCTCAGCCAATGCGAACTCGTCGAAGATGAAGGGAGGGAGAATGCCGTCGAGCACGAGTGAGCGAACGGCGAAGAATCTGGCGGAGATCCTGGGCTTGAAGGAGGTCAGCGTGGGATCATTCCTCTATCAGCCCGATGATATCCGGGTATCCGTGGTGGTCGAAGCGATATTCCACGCAACAATCTGATGCTGATGGTGGTGTATGAGAGACGTGTTGGGAGACATTGAAGACACGCACGACGCGTAGGCGTAGAAGTCGCGGACCAGACTCCACTCAACAAAAGCAGCCAATCACAGCTCCTCACTTGTCAGCAAATCCCCACCCCTCTCCATCCAGCGAGCCTCGTCGATCCACCCTCTCCTCTTGAGGCTCACTTCCTGCAACAGCGAGGTACGTACACCCGACCATCGCTCCAACACCTCCCAAAGCAGTAGCATCAACCCATGCATCTCGGCTCACCTGCACACATGCTTCCAAATCTCTCCCACGACGGACCGCCTCAAACTAAGCTTCAAGATCCCCTCTCATCCAATAGCAACAAAGCTCTCTGCGCTCTAGACTCCCCATGTACCCCGCAAGCCACCTTTGCACCTCTACCACTATAGCAACTCTCGTGGCAGATCACTCGCGCCAGAAGAGGTCGAGGCTGTGGGCCCGGCGATATGGAGGTTCGAGGCAAAACATGGGGTAGATATTCTTATTCGGTGAGGCGATGCTTCGGAACTAAGACTGCTACTGCAAGAAGCATTGGTTGCTGGGGGTGTTCTTATAGGTAGGAGCTCTTCTTCCTAAGTCTCGCCTCTCTTTTTGTTTGGATAGGTCATCATTTAGAAGTATCTTGCCTTGTCATTGAGTCTGCTACCGGCAAGAAACGAGCAGCGGAACATTACATTGAACACTTACCTGTTCGGAAGAAGACCAGAGAAGAGAAGAGTTTTGTTATAGACAACATGTCTGACAAACAGTACGTTGCGTGGAATGCAGAGGGCGTCGAAGTCGAGCAACCTGGCGAGAAAGAGAAGATCTGGGAGGTTTCGGAGCAGTTCAAGAGAATGCAGATGATGAATTTCAATGAGCATCATCATTGCCTTCGTGGTACACATTTGAAGACTCAGGGTGTAAGTTCTTGTCCTCACTGAATCTCGCGACTCATATTGGTACTGACAATGTGTATAGTGCGTCATCGGCAGGCTCTCCGTCGCCGAAGGTCTCCCACCACACCTCGCCCAGGGCATGTTCAAGAAGGCTGGACACTACGACTGCATTATGCGCTACTCCTCTCTTACACCAAAGTTGGTGCCAGATAATGTGCCAGCTCCACGTGGTGTTGGTCTCAAAGTTTTCGGTGTTGAGGGCGAGAAGATTTGGGGAGAGGATAAGAAGACACAGGATTTTACGTTTAACAATTACCCGATCTTGGAGCTCAGGACTCCAAAGGATACTTGCGAGATTGCGGATAGCTTGGAGAAGAATTGGAATCAGTTGGATAAGTTCGCGGAGTATTTGGGAAAGCGGGAGGATGCTGAGGTTGCTTGCGCTCCTGCGATGATTCCGAGGCAGCATAGTGAGTTTGATGAAGTATGTTTCTTCACGTGGGAGGCTTGCTGACATCTGATCTAGTGGTCGCCATGACTGAATGGTCGCAATCAGCCTACCGATATGGTGACTACGTCGCCAAATTCGCTCTCTTCCCCGAAGGCGAAGAGCAAAAGAAGCTGAAGGAGGTATACCTCACCGACGACGACCCAGTCAACATCCTCTCCCAGCACACCCGCGCTTTCCACCAAAACCATAAAGTCACCTACTCCTTTAAGGTCCAGCTCCTCGAGAATTTGCAGGAACAACCCGTCGACGACATCGGAGTCGAGTGGGATGCCAACAAGTACCCCTGGCAAGAAGTTGCCAGGCTCGAATTCGATCCACAGGACTCCTGGTTGCCTGAGTTCCGCGTCTGGTGGGACGACCGTATTACCGTCAACAGCTGGCACGGTCTGAAGGAGCACCAGCCTCTGGGCAGCACCAACCGCATGCGTAGAGTGGTCTATGCCGAGAGCAGAAAGCTCCGTTTACGCGTCAATGCGTACAAAGACTATGTCGAGCCCGCCAGTCTCGCCGAAGTGCCGGCGCCGATTCCAGCGATCTTCCAGAAGATCAACCCCGAGGCTGGGCAGAAGGTTGCCTACTCTTCTGAGATCAAGGTGTGAGTGATAGCTGGTTGATGATGGTGGCAGTTGTTTCCAGCAAGTTTAGCAGTATCCCGTAGACATACTATAACTGTACATATTGTGGTACTGTCGCGTATTGAGTAAGTTGACATGGGTTTCAGTCCTAGCCTTGGTGAAGCGGTGAAACTTTCAGCATCATCTTTCAAGCTCGTGCAACGCTTTGTGCTGATCGCTGAGACTCTGTTGGTCGAAGGGATGCTACCAACTACCAGAAAAGGTGTTTTGGAAAGTTCGGTTGCGGGTTCTCCATCATGGCGGCTGCTGATGCTTTCTCGGGCTCGTCGGTTGGCGATTGCCAGGGCTGGCTAGTTGGCTGCATCTGTGCCTGCATTGGTGGCTGCGGTATGGAGTGTTGTTGCTGCTGTTGGTGTGGCTGTTGTCCGGCACGCATGTGGTTGGAAATTGAGAACAGTGCTTCGCCTGCTTCTCTTGTCTCTTCGCTGTAGCGTCTCTCAACACGTTCCATTCTGTTGCTGTCCGCTGGAGGCCAGGAGTCATTGCGACTATGTGCCGTAGCATTCGAATAGCTTCGGAAATGTTCTCCGTTGTTACGAGATGGCATGCTCGTTCCCGATGCAGCACTGGCTGATTGAGCATTCATCGGCATTGGCGAAGCAGCTTCTTGATGCGTGTACGCCGTTCTCGCGCCACCCTCAAGTGTGGGATCGTATACTGTGCGTTGCTCGGATTTGATTGCAGGCATATAGGAGCGTCTTGCACTCTCCCACGCTCTGATGGTGTCGAGGCGAGTCAATGGATAATGTGACCAGTGCTCTTGGCCCGACATGGTGCCGCTCCATGTTTGGTGGCTGGGGGCATTTGCGGTGCTCGCGTCGTTCTGCACAACGTCCAGAAGTTCGCCGTCACTGACGCGGCTCAGGACACCAAGCAGTAGGCGCTCGGTCTCTTGCAGGCGATCTTGCAGAGATCGAAGATAGTCCTTGGCTGGTCCACTGATCTCGCGTTAGTGGAAACTTGCATGTCCGATGTAACTTGAGATGCTTCGCACCGCTTCTTGGTCTCACTCCACCAGCACTCCTCGTTGTGCAGCCGGCATTGATCGCATCTTGGCCTTGAACACAATGCGTCAGCATGTTGTTGACTTTGGCATCGGCGGGTCATCTCTCGCGCTTACCTTTCGCCACTGCATTTTTGCCTTTTCCCTCGACACACCGCACACGCTGCCGTGATGCGAGACCGCCGGATCTTTTCCGGAGCTGCAGAGGGCATGCCGACGGCGCTGGACGAGCTTGCGGCGCGCTGGCTGGTGGTGGAGGCGGGTTGAGGCTGTAGGTGCGGCCGAGGTCTTGTCGCTCAATGCCAAGCGTTGAACTTTCCTCCGCCGCCGCTGCCTCGACTCCGCTCCTCCCACGCGCAACAGACGCGACCCCCGGCCGGACGACGGACATCGTGCGAGGAAGCTCATGCAGCATGGAAGGGTCGACCGTGGACGCGACGGCGTCGCCCGCCAGCACGACCCAGAGCACGAATCACACCACCCACGAAACGGGCTCGCTGACCCAGCAATCTCCTCACGAGAGTCGCTTTATCGGGAGCAGCTCGGGCGTGTACTTCATCAATACCGTGAAGCAGGCCTTCGAGAACTCGGTGCAGCAGGACAACACGAATCACCTTCCGGCCGCCGAAGAGACTGTTGGTGGCGAAGATGACTTTGCACCTTCGGCACGCAATTCCCCGGAACGCGGCCAGTTCGAACTGAACATCAGCAGCCAACGAGCCATTGAAGTCAGCAGTTCTGCTCAACTCGGCTCATTACCTCCATGTGAGACTGCCCAGCTCATGACGATTGAGTACTTCAAGATCTGGCATCCAATTGTGCCGTTCCTGTCCGGATCTGCATTTCTGCAAGAATTGGAGAATCTGTACCAAGATCCGAGGACCTCAAGAGGCAGTGGCAGGATTCCTACCGATCGGAAGCGTTTGTGCAATCTCATCATCTTCCAGTGTGTGATAGCGGTGGGGGGAGCCGGTCTTCCTTCCTCGCAAGCCATCCCCACTGCTCTGCCTTCCAGATCGAACCTGCTGTCTCTGGTCGCTTCACTGGCCTCTAAGCACGATATCCTGACAGTTCAGACTCTCTTGGCAGCTCAGGTCTATTGTCTCTCGACCCTAGCGCTGCGCACCGCGTCCTCCATCGGCGGTCTTTTGTGCAAACTGCTATTCCATGCTGGTCTTCACCGATGCCCATATCGCTACCCTCAACTCTCAAACGATGACAGAGATCTTCGCAAACGGATATTGTGGAGTGCATACGCTCTGGACCGCTACCTTTGTCAAGCCCTTGGCATCCCGGTCTCATTATCTGACGCAGAGATTGACGTGTGCTTGTCGGGTAGACAGGAGATCCACGGGCCTGCCACGCACGACCAGAATGGTGTCCTGACCTTGTCTCGACAAAACTCCAATGTCAATGGAGGAGCTGCACCAGGAGCAAGTGCCGAGACTGGCGTCATGACTGGAGGCGCTGCACCTCCAACAGTAGACGTCAAATCACAACCGGAGCCAGAGAACAAGCTCGAAGTGATACTTGCAAATTTCGTGGACTACGGAAAGTTGGCCGGCAGAGTCATGGATGTCTATCACACTTCGCTTCATTCTCGCGCTCACGACCCTAGGAAAGTGCTGTTCTTGCGCTCGGATGTGGACAGGTGGTTCAACAGCATGCCAGAAGAGCCAATATACGCATATGGCAATAATGGCGCCGACGAGCAAATTATTCGCTTCTTGCCGTTTCTCCATGTGTTGTATGAACAGCTGAAGATCTCGATCCATCGGCCAGCGTTGTCGTTGCCAAGGACATCGCCAGAATTTCACCACGCACTCCAAGTGACAATTCGCGCCGCGAAGAGAACGATTCTGGCACTGGAACGTCAGACACAGCTGTTCTGGCCGGGGTTCGTGGCTTCTGTATGGATGTCCGGGCTGATTATCTCCTTCGCGTGCCAGATCAACCTGTACAACACAGCGCAAGGCTCGCACGAGATCTTGCGCTGCTTGGACCTTCTCAAACGCATGGGCGAGCGATGGCGGAGCGCTCAGAGATGCTATGCTGCACTTTCCACCCTCCTCTCTGATCTTCAGAAGAATCAACAGCGCACGAGACCTGGCACTCCCACTGCCGATGACAATTTCGCTCGTCCGGCGAAGCGGCAACGACTAGATGGAGGTCCTGGTTTCGAGCATTCTCGACCTTTCATGTCGGCATCGCCGACCTCGCAGCCAGATTCTGCCAACCTTGGCAAGACAGCGCCCCAGCAAAAGGGCGGATTCGCCACTCCTATGACTGGCAACAGCACCGCAGAATGGGACGTCAATGATTTCTTCGCAGATATTAGCTGGGAGAATCTGTTTGATATCGGCGACATTGGTCAAGATACGGATATGCAGTTCTTCGGACACATTACGACAGCACCTGGCCTCAAGTGAGGAGATGCGACGGTCTTCGTGCATACTGAAAGGGTTCAATACCATGGACAATGATGCTGATCGCAAGTCACATCATTGGGAACATAACTTCTCCTGGTCCGTTTGATTGAGCTGTTCCACTATTTTGGTAAGATGGACAGTCGCAAGGAATATGGCAGGCACTCAAGATGCCAGTCGTCTCTTTGGTCACACGGAGTCAGGTGCTCGAATCTGATCAATGAAACAACCGAGAGCGGAGCCGGAGATCCTCGGTTGAGGCTGTCCATATGTCCTCTCACCACGGCAACGTTGTTGTCTCAACATGTTGCGCAAAATCATGCGCAGTGGTGCACACTGACCATCAACAAGCACAAGCTGCAACTGCCAGGGTCCCGCGTTGTGCCAGGCTACTACGGATACGATTGGATAGACAGGCATTTCATGCATCAGGCAGCGCCGATTCCATCGCTATGGACCGTCGAGAGATCAGCATGTGACTGCGGCAGCCTTGGGATAAACACTGAAAAGTGTCAAGCTGGATGTTGAGTTCACTGCGTGAGGTTGACTTAGACTAACTCTGCAGGTGTCAGTCTGAGACGAGTCTGAAAGGTTGGCGTTAAGGAGCAAGCCCCCATCAGCCTGCCATGCCGTACGAGGCCTGCGAGGGCAAGCATTTCGACTTGGTCAATAAAGACCAGGCCATCATCATATATGTCGAACCAAATGCGCCCGATCTTCGTTGCACTACGCACTTCCAGAATCGTGTACGGAGACAGCCTTACCGCTTCCCTGCATTTCAAAAGCTGGCGTTATGGCACAGAACAGATCTGGGAATACGAGTCGGCGTCACCGGTCACCCATAACGCCACATGTTGCAGAGCCGAACAACATCGAGGGCTCTCGGCCGTGAGTTTTCGTGCAACTGATGCATCAGCGGTAGTCCTGGAAGCAACTGTATCCAAGAAACATGGGCCTGTCTGCAGTGCACTCTTTTGTAAAGATGGCGGCGGCACCAAGCTGGAGGCAAGACTATGTTGGTGTCAACCTCTGCTCAACTGCTCAACGACCAGTGAGTAAACATCCTCGACAGGCTCGGAAACGATCCGAGATCGCCTAGATAGGAGTACAGCGGTTATGCAGGAATGCAGGTGGATTTGCCGATTACGTCCAATACAAAGGCCGTCAGCTACACAAAAATCGACGCTCTGGGCATTTCAAGCACGAGCAACATACGTGGCTGAAAACGTGTGATGAGCGAGCACTTCGTAGAGCCGCTCAGAGGCTGGGCTCCGCTGGCATCAGTCCAGCACGTCAAAATCCGAGCAGCTATTGCGAGCTGGCCACATATCACACGCGCCAGCAGCCAGACCGTTGGCGCAAATCCTTGGACAATTCATGTGATGCCTCCATTTCTCCGCCACGCGCTGTGTCCTGCTTGTCCGAGCACAGCACGGGTATATAGACGTTTCCGTCTTTCTGGGTCGCATCTCAACTGTTCGTGCCCGTCCGTCTAGGAACTCTCTCAACACCCCCGTCCTCGCTCTGGCTATCGATGCTAGCTCCGTGCCGTGCCTGTCCACCTTTCCAACTTGGCGCAACAACTGGTGTGCTACACAGTCCCGACTGTCTTCGAGATACACAGGAAGGCTGCGACCGAACACTTGGGTCCTTCTTCCACACAACATGTTCCGCTTGTCTGGAATGGATCTGAGATTACTTGTCGCGCTTTTGTGGCCCAAAGCATCTGCTATCGACGTCACGAAAGATCCGGGAGCGGTCGCCAAATTGACGATGGCCGCTACCCAACTGGATCGTCTTGCACTGCTGCCCAGTAGCGCAGACTGGACGTTCGATTTTACGGCGCAGCAGTTTTTCTACAACTGGTCGCCAGGTGGAGTTACCAATATGAATGCGGCTACATTTCCAGCAACCAGAGGCAATGGGTTGACTTGTGGGTGATGAATGACTCCAGGCGCAAACAGTCATGCTGATCATGTCGCAGTGGCGATGGTCAACCTGGGACCCTGCGCGATGTTGCCACCGCATTTCCATCCACGCGCGGCAAATTGGGTCGTCGCAGTCAAAGGCAACACAACGACTTGGATGCAGGAAGAGAATGGCGCGCATACCATTGTGACGTGTCTCACGCCTGGAAAGGCAACGATCTTTCCCGCTGGCAGCATGCACATGATGGCAAACAATGGTATCTCCACTGCACTCTCGACAAACATCGTACTAATGAAGCCTGCCAGAGTGCGAATCTGCGCAGCTGGTCTCAGCGCTCAACGACGAAGATGCAGGGACCATGAATATCGGCCAAATCTTCACGAACGGTTTCGCACCCGAATGGGTCAACGCAGCATTCGGCGGCAATTTCGTCAACGACAATACAGCAGAAAAGATGCCACCAGTCGGTACTGGCGCGAATTGGGGCTCAGCGGAGTGCATGTCACGTTGCAAAATCATGCCTCGAGACGCGACAGGTAGGCCCAAGGAGCATGGGAAATGATAAGAGAAACAGGAAAGCGTTACCACTGCCGCCATGAACCTGGCAGTGAATTCGGAAATGTTCATATTTCGGTTCTATCACACATCGACGCCTTGTCGATTTGAACGATTTGCTATAACTTTGTTTAGATTCCATCAATCAATGGGCTCAGGCCCTGGGGTGTACCAAGCTTGTCTTCAAACCGATTCCTCAATCTTTCAACACGAGCACGATTCGCCATCCACTGCTGAAAGTACGTAACATGTGTTCCCGGCATATTGAAGATATCAGGATATTCTGCAGCAGCTGGCACATCGCGGCGGACGGGCCAGGAACCTTGAGCGACTTGCCACTCTTTGCTGAGGAAGTAGTTATGGAGTAGCTTTGCGCCTTCTGGATGAGGTGCGTCTTTGGGGATGGCGGCTAGTTGGAACCAGGAGACGAAGGAACCTTGGACTGGGTAGGTGAAGTTGAGGCCGTCGAGGCCGTTGTCTGAGAGTGGTGCGTCGGTGGTGAATGAGGCGGCGAGTCTTGAGTTTGTGCTGTTTAATAGGGTATTGGGCGTTCCGGTACCGCGGACCCATTGTGGATTCTGAATGAGGAGACGGTCGAACCAGGATGTGCCGTATTGTTGCATTCTATGGAGCGGTCAGTTGATAATTGGACATTCGGCTGGAGAGCACTTCCACAAGGTCAAAGGCATACAAGACCGCATGATCGTCACTGCAACATATCAGCACTCGTCCGGATCAATACTTCACCTGCGACGAAAACACTCACTTCGGATAAGTCAAAACAATCTTATCCTTAACCTCCGGCCTCAACCAATCCTCCCACTCCACAGGCGCTTTGACACCCTCCAACTTCTTCGTATTCCACTTAAAAGTCCACGCATCAGTCAAAATCCCATAAAACGCCGCCCGCGGATCTCGCATCGAAGAATACACCTCCTAATATCCATTCGGCGCATAACGCAGCAGTGCGCCTTCAGCATCCAATCGTGGAAAATCATGCGCAGTCTGCCATGCGATACTGTCGACCTGAACATTGTTCGCTGCTAATTGTTGGTCGAAGTGGACGCTGTGGTATTTGGAGAGATTGACTGTGACGTTGAGGGTCATGCCGGGGAGTTTGGTTTCGAAGGCTTCTTTCATGCCGTTTCCTCCTGAAGGCTCGTCGCCTCCTAGCCATAGGGTTACTAGTCCTCCTTCTTCGAGGGCGGCTTAGTAGATTTCGTTGATCAAGCGGGTTTCGATTTCGGCGGCGGCGTTGAAGCCGAGGAGTTGCTCGTAGGCTAATGCGTGGCTGGCGAAGAGCGCCTGAAAGAGAAGTGTTCTCAACATGGTTGTTGAATTGAGCTGATGAAATAACAAAATCAGGGAAAGAAGACAGTCAGCACTCATATATCGACGCAGACGGCTAAGACCATCACGATTGTCAACACCGGATCATTCAAGTCCTTGCAAAATCTCCGAAACTCCGACCAAGATGCCGTGCCTAGACAAGTATGGTCATTCAATTTCTCGATCACTGATCAATGGCTTTGAACGTACTAGTCCAACAACTTCACGAGCAGCAAAAGCCGTCCAAATGCGCCACATTCAATCAACATCAAGACGACTGAGGATCTGCGTGCAACAGCCTCGTACAGTAGTTCCCTAGCGAATCCGCCCAAAGATTCTCGAAGACTTTGTTAGAACAACTACACGACTCGATCCTGGTGTCCAACGCCAAGTGAAGGCATTATATGGACGGTCTCAATTTCGATACGACCGCAAGGTACTAGCAACGACTAGACCGAACCTATTACGAGAGACGCGTCCGTGTACAGCTTCTACTGCTTTGTAATGAAGGAGTGCGGTCGTTGTCCGTCCTTCTCTACAGTGCACGGTCGTTGCAGCATGCTTCGTGATTCGCCGGTTGGAATTTTGATGGACCCCAATCGCGGAATTTCAGACTCCGGAATTCCTTCCAGCCCGTTTCCCTTTTCTCATCAGGCATTGAGGCGAAGCAAAGCCTGTGTCATTACTGTGCTATCGCGGATGGCGTACAGAGTTCCTTGCCGTTGACTTCCGGATGTGTGGGGGAACTTAGGACAACCTGAGCGCGCCAGTGCTTGGATTATTGGAGCACGACAATGAACTCTTGCGATGAAAATGATTTTAAGACGAACTTTTTTAGCATCAAGACTGGATTGCTGAGGTGTGGTTTGCATAGGAATAGATTATACACTGACACAAAAGATGCAACAGCTAAATAGCTGAGGCGCTTATGATTCATCACTCAGACCACAATCCTAGAGAGGAAGGCTACGCGTGTTGGAGAGGAGATATTCACGGTGCGGTTCCCATCTAAGCCAGTGTACGCGGGCGAATCACACAGCCCGGAATACCTGTCGGAGACAACGATGAGATTTGAGACCTCACCACTGAGGGCTTGGAGATATGACGATATGACGATGTGGACGCCTACTATCTTGACGTGCTATGTATTTACTATGCTTCAGTCTTGCTAATGTACACTTCTATGAATGCAAACACGCTCCTTACCCATGATGATTTCAATCAAATTTTGCGATCTTGGCCCCGCTAGCGCATCACCTCTTCGTATCCCCGGGCTCTTGCGTAGCGATCCATATCGCTGTGTCTGCCAGAGCTGACACGCCTTTCCTCACGCGAGCTTCGATACGGTGATCTCGGTGGCGTCGTGACACCACTCGGATAGAAGGACCCATATTCGTCGTCCTTCTCATAGTAGACTTGTTGGGCTACATCACTCCGATTGCTCGTCCTGCGGCCTCCAGGACTATGACTCTCAGACACACGCATCGTCGTGGTCTTCCTAATCTTTGGAGGTGTCGGTGCCTCGGGAATCATTCTCGTTCGCTCCTCGGCAGCGCCATGCCCTCCAGACGGATCGTTCTTCTGCGTTGATTTGCCGTCTCCATCCTCAGGCGAGCCTTCAGTTGTTGTACATGGAGGCACCAGAAGCTGCACAAGTCTGTAGTATATGCAAGGTAGCAGAGCTCCGACTATGGGTCCAGCCCAGTAGATCCAGTGATAATGTGGGAAGTCAGAATTGATTGCACATAGCGAGAATGATCGTATTGGGTTCATCGATGCACCAGTGTAGCCAATGCCGACAAAGGAAGCGAAGAAGAGTGCTGTGGCAATGCCAAAGGGTGCCATGAAGCTCAAAGCGCCAGTCCTTGCAACGACGACAAGAGCAGTGATGACAACTAATGTTGTCATGAGCTGTGAGCTGTCAGTACAGTTGGGATTTGCGAAGCTTTATTTCCACTCACCACTTCGATGAAAAAGCCCTGCACTACAGTAAGGCCAGGAGACAGTACAGCTTCGATTCTTCTCGAGTCTCCAGGCAGAAGTGCTTTCACCGCCGCCGCGGCACATATGCCAGCCAGTGCCTGGATCGGAAGTAGGAAAACAGCTCTTGTGGCAGATAGCCCTCCAACAAACACAGAGCCCAGAGCGATAGCTGGGTTGAACATTCCAGGAACCATGCCTGGTAGAGTAAGAACATAGATGAGAAGCCAGAATCCATAAAAGAAAGCGTAAGCAGTGCAAATGGTCAAAACAACCAGTATCGTCGGAGGTTCCGTGGGAGGAGTATTGGCGACGGCCGTCAAATGCATTGTGAAAGCGAAGAAGAGGTACATAAATGTACCCACGAATTCTGCCATGCTCGCAACCAGATGACTTCGTAATCGCGGAGGTGTTCGAAGCGGTGGACTTCTATCATCCGCTTGATCACGTCGTCGCATGATGCCGGCCGTGTTGCCATAGCTGTTAGTTGTGATCGTGCTGCTCTCTCCGGAAGGCGGTAGAATTCGAAACATTGAAGTGTTCGCGACACGCGCGTGTGGAAAGACGCGCCATGATTGAACGCGTGAGCAGATGTCATATGCTTGGTTCGTGTTTACATTTCGAATCTTCGTTGCTAAGCGCGTCTGCTTGAATAGTCAGTGCTCTAGAAGATCCCCCAGCGTTCCCGGTAAAGCGCATCTGAATGAACAAGGGTTCGGCTTGAAGTGATGTTACAAAACCTGCCTTCAGCACGTCTAAGCCCAGGACATTGACCTTTACGGCATCCGAGTGTACAGTCTTTTGCACTAGTTCGGCCGTGCGGGTTACTCAAAGCGTGCGTTGTTAAGCCAACAGCGGCATCGCTCAGAGAATTGATGAGTAACCACCATCTCTCTTCGCAACGCAAGCTGATTCCGTGAGGGGAGCAGTATACTGCAAAAATCCGTGCAGGGCTATCGTGCGGTGTACCACGATGGCTGAGCATGATGGGGTTTGTCCGCACAGAGTCGTGCTCTCCGGCTCAACTGCCGCGGACGAAGGTATGTACCAGTGGCTTGGAGCTTGCACCAGTGGACCTTGGAGGCTTATCCGCGAGCAGCTTTGACAGCCTGCGCTGGTCTCTTGGTTGTCACGTCTACGATGTGGCCGCGGTAGTTTTCTCGGCCAGCCGGCTTGCGATGAGATGTGGATGTGAAGGGCTGCAATGCCCATCGCCGAGCTGGAAAAGTCAGCTTGTACTCATACTTCACCAGCTTGCTGATCCTGAATTAGTACAGGCAATATGGTGCAAAAGTGGCCTCGAGTTCCATTGTGAATCGCGATTTCTGCGCGACACACGAGAGGATTCGCACCACAAGACGAACATGCGCTCGATCAAGACTGAGTCGACCGTGTTTGACCGATAGCAATGCTGAGAATGCAAGCTATGTGAGTATATGCATGCTGTCGGTCTGCACTGTACAGTAGTGCGTATTTGGAAGATGAGGAAAGCAGAATTGGACTTCAGTCTGTGTCTGCGGAGTTGCAATGGCGGCCAGTGGACGCGGGACTGACCGAAGCCAGCTGACGTCTGTCTTGGCATAGGAAGTTGACCACCTTGGTCTGTGCAGAATTAACAGTTTCACTTGCTGCACAGACCAAGGTGGTCAACTTCCTATGCCAAGACAGACATCAGCTAGTCTGCCAAAAAAGATACCCAATGACAACAGACAGAAGCTGCGACTTGCTCTTTGCGCACAGACCATCGTGGGCTTTTTCTCAAGGTGCAAGATGCGCTTTCCATTCTGCGCAACTTTCATCCTGGATTTGCACGACGTACAGACGAAGGAATCTACCAGCATCGCACCGCTTGAATTCGCACTGCTGTTGACAACTCCATCAAACATGCGAAAATTGGCTGTGAACTTCAATGCCCGACTCTGCTTGCTCGCTTGGCCGTCACAAGCATAGAGAGCTTACACTGACGCTTCTCACCCACCATGGCCATGACTACGAATCTTGAGGCAACCGGAAAAAGCCCCTACCAGCGCGCACAAGCGATGCGGCGTCCCAAGAAAGCAAACCTATCTTGATCTGGTCATGGCCAAATCACATGCTTCGCGGACTAGTCCACGTGTTTACGACTTAGCTGCCGCTGCGCAATGACGAAGTTGTTGATTTGAGGGTCGCGGAGGATGGAGTGCCTACGCCATCGACGAACTTTAGGCAAGTGGTAAGTAACAGCAACTCTGACGATGAGACTCAGTGCGCCGCGGCCACGCAGTGTAGCTACAAGAGCCGTCTGATCACACGCGTTGTCGCCGCAAGGAAACACCTTCTATTCCGGCCTTCGCTCTCTCGTGCTACCAGTTATGGCACCCATTTTACATTTGATGCGCCATGGCCAAGGATATCACTCACCAGAAGTGACTAAAGACGGGCACTTGGTGCGCGATCCATTGCTCACAGACAAAGGCCAACAGCAATGTCGAGACAGATGCAAAGCATTCTCTAGACACGACAACGTCAGCCAAGCATCCCACTTCCATGCCACCCGCAAAACCTGACATAACCAGATCGAACTCCTCATCGCCTCCCCCATGCGGAGAGCTATCCAAACCTGCCAACTTTCCTTCGCCCCAGCCGTCGAGCGCGGCCTAATCATCGTCTGCCTCCCTCACGCAGAAGAAGTTTCAGATGCACCCTCCGACACAGGAAGTCCAATCGAAACTCTCAAAGCAGAGTTCAGTCAAGGCGTAGACTTCGATCATCTCAAACATGGCTGGTTCGAACACAAAGGAGAATTCTCAGTAGAACCCAAGACTGTCAAGGTCCGCGCCACAAAGCTTCGGCAGTGGATTCAAGCCAGACCGGAGAAGGAGATTGCTCTCGTCAGTCATGGGTTTTTCAATCACTTTTTGTGCGAGGAGGTTGATGATAATGGGGAGCAGACGACGCCCTGGTATGCATTCTAATATTGAGCATCGATCTGGATTATTTTGCTGATATTACGTGAAGGTGGAACGAAGCCGAGGTGCGCACTTACACGTTCTCAGCCGAGGAGGACGAGACAGCAAGAATTTACGAGACAGAAGAATCTTTGTCAGGGCGAGGAGCAACCGCAGACGATGTCAGACCGACCTCACCAAAGGTCAACATTCCGTCTACTCGTGGCATCAATCCGAATGAGCATTACGCGAAGAAAGACTAGCAGGCAAAAGACGAAATCGGGATCAAGACGACGTGCAAACCCAGACCCAGCAACTCGAAGGTCAGTGTCCAATGCAACATGTTGTACTTTGGGCAGAGCAAGATCCTTCCGCATAGCAGCTCAAACTCCACATTCCTCCTTTCTAGTACTTGCACGTGCATCGCCTACAGTACCAAGAGAATGCGAAATTCCAACCACCCGCTCCAAATCCTGAACCTACCCATTTCGATCTTCCAATTCGGAAGAATCGGAAAATAGCAATCCTGCCACCCCAGCACCTACTATCATACTTCCCTCGACTTACTACAAACAGAGGCCCGCGAAACGCTAGTCCATAAAACCCTCACCAAGGCAACACATATAGCCGTGCTCTGCAATGCCCTACCACATCAGATCAGACCAAAAAATTGATTGCAGACAGCCTTCTATCTCTGTTCTCTCATGGGTCGCCCTACTATAATTCCAACAAACAATAATCACAACACAGACAAGAAGAACAATCTTGAACGTCCGTTGCTGATCGCCAAACGGAAACCCCGTTTGTCGTTTCTTGCATCCACGCGAGAAACGCTGTCGCATCGCGTCGTATCGCACGGCCCGTCCGCCTGCACATACATACCACCAAACTCTATTGATATAACAGGCTGACAGCTTTCAATTGACTGATTGATTGACGGGTGTCAAAAAGTTTCACCTCCAACAGACATTTAATCGCTTACAACTATGATACCGACTGTGCAAGCGATGAAATAAGGCAGACGCCACAGCCGCATGCTATGCCAGCACACTTCTTATATTAGGCGAAGCACTGCAAAACTACTCGCAATAGCATTGATTGTCACATGCAGCAAGCTGCAGGGTACACAGCAGCTGAAAGAATTGGCTATAGTACGCACGGACATAGTTCGCCATACACATATCTACTGTACGCTATCCCGAAAAAACCTCGCGCGCACGGCGGTTAGTGCGACTTCATGTGTACAATGTCGCGCATAATGTGCCTCTGCTATGCTGAGCTGTTCGAAAGCAAAATGCCACAATATACAGCTCTCGTCCCAAAGTCAAGAGCAAATTCCAGGCCATGCAGTGCTGCATGATGCGTGATGAAATGCAGAGCAATCACAACTTTCCCGAGAACGTGTGCCAGCCAAAACTCAATCTCGATATCGAGTCATGCATCAAATATCGAACTTCTTCTTCCTCCTGGTGCAGTGTGCGAGTAGCGTGGACTTGACACTCTCGTCTTGCTTCGAGCTGCGAGGATATTTGCTGTCCGGCGGCCAATCCACAAATCGGACTGCATCGGCTTTGAGTCGCTTCATGTAGTCCAGGAATCTGTCGTCCGTTCGATCTACCCGACGACGGCCGTGGAAATGCAGGTCGATTGTCTGGAGTTGCGCATGGTTGCCCAGATGTCGCAGTACAGACATCAAGTCGTCGTCATGGACGAATCGTCGCTCCTCGTTCGTTCTCATCGATGGATTCAAGCATGGGACTGCGTCCTCGAGCATGAAGCTGATCCTGCGAATGAGAGCCGTATTTGTGGGACCAATGGATCTGGGGGCATTAGCAACAATGACTTTGGAGCTGCAAAAGTTCCAGAGAATACTGTAGAGCTCACTTACTTGATGAACTTGCGCACATTGAGATAGCCCAGTTCGCGCCACTCATGCTCCCAGAATGACCCGTATCGCTGTGTACGACGTTCGATCGCAAATGCATTTTCGGAGTATAGGATACTTCTTCCTTCTTCCTGCGCGGGCGTTAGTGTTTGATATTGCGTCAGCTATATGCGGTGGGTGCGACCTACGTAGACTTGGCGGCAGGTCCGGAGCAACGCGGCACTGCGGCTGAAATTGTCCGGTGTTGCGAAATTGATCGTTGCGTTCTCTGTGACAAATGTGAGGCGGTAGATGTCGTTTCTGAGCTCCGCGGGAAGGTCGAGGAACCCCGCGTACTTCTTCGTCTTTGGCATCGATCGTGTGTTGAGACGGGTGAGCGTGGTCTGTGTAAGTCTGTCTGGCTTGCAAGGCGAGGCAGACACGCTTTGGCATGAGGCGAAGTTCTTCGGGTCAATATTCACAGTGATGGGACCTTGATGGCCAGCTGGGATGTTGACAGTGAGGTGAACAGTCGTTCCTGTTGTTGGAGGAGTCGTCCGGATGGTGCTTTCCTCCTCGGCCTCCGACATTGATGATCCGGAGAAGTTGGCGACATCGTCGGAGGGTAGTCTTGCAAGTGGAGATGGAGATCTCTTCCGCTTCTTTGCTGGCGCCACGGAGATGACATCGCCCACCGTCTCCTCTTCGTAGTCGCTCTCGTTGTCGCTGATGGCTACCGCGGAATCTTCGAAAGGCGATTCTCGCTGCTGGGTGCGACATTTCCGGATGGCTCGTCCTTTGGCATTGTAATCCATGGCGAAGTCGCCGTTTCCGAGCTCGGAGCTCAAGTTGTTGCGCTTCTGCTTCTTGGTGCGTGGCATATCGATTGATCGGTGCCGGTGGCGGCACGGTGCTGTCTGCAGTGGTGGGAGCGAGCACCGAGGTCGATGTCAACGAAGAAGTCTCGAGCTGGCAATGCAAGTGGAAAGCCGTCGATGCACGGTGGAGAAGGTGGCATGCACAAGCTTTGCCCTGACGGAAGGAAAGCACGGCCGTTCGGGGGCACGTGCGGGCGATATGAGGCAGGAAGGCGGCACTCGAGCAGGCGCCCGTGACGGAGAAGGGCGGGCAGCGTGGAGCGGGTAACGGGGGAAGAAGGGTGGCGTGGGAAGAGAATGGCAGACGAAGCATGACGATGGCCGCGTGTGCGAGAAATTTGAAGCTGGCGGAGGCTGAGAAGGCAGCCGCAGGCCGTCTCGGCGAGCAGGAAGAGAGCGGTGCACTCGGTCAGTGAGACAGGAAGACGTACTGACCCTCGAATGACACCCGCCGCGCCTGGGTGGCATCAAATGAGCATGGCAATGCGCTGCGTGCATCGCCCGCGCTGTAGTCGGTGCGTGGTCCGAAACCCGCCCGCCCTGAGGAATACAGCAGCAGCACCACCTGGCCGGAGCACTCTCCATCTGCCGCGCCGCACATGACCCCGCAGCGCTCCCATCTCCCTCCCCCGTGCTCCTCATCCCAACACCGACCTGCTGCAGCTTGTCCATGGCACTGCCCGATGCTGCATGAGCTGCGCCAGCCGCAGTCGTCGTCGGCGTCTTCGCGGGCCGCAGGAAGACGTGGCGTGGAAGAGGCAAAACACCGCACCAAACATTCGATCAGAACGTTTCACATAGCTCCTCAATCAGTGGTGATTGTGGGCCCGGAGCTTCTCGGCAGCATCCACATCGCAGCTTGCGCCGCGGTGAAGTATGCGCCGTACAGGCCGGCTCATCAGCTCGAATGTAGTTTGGTGAGGAAGAAAGGAAGAGGCGATGGCGAGTGTGCCAATGTCAAATACTCGTCGGTACGGCCCATCCCGTTGCGCGTCCGAGCTCGAAAGTGCCCGCAACATTTCTGTCGGGAAGAACTTCGACCAGTTCACACCATCGCAGACGCGGCCGGAGACACGCAACATGGGCTCCAAATATGGCACGATCGTCATGGGCCCGGCTGGCGCGGGCAAGTCGACTTTTTGCGCCGCCATGATCCAGCATTTGAGGAACAACCGCCGCTCATGTTTTTACATCAACCTCGATCCGGTGTGTAGCGGACGCGAAGAGAAAGGGAGGTCGCGCATGGCTGATGTCGTATGCAGGCGGCGGACGATTTCGCCTACGAGCCGGATCTCGATATCAAGGACCTGATCACCCTCGAGGATGTCATGGAAGAGCTGCACCTGGGACCGAACGGCGGCCTGATGTACTGCTTCGAGTTCCTGATGGAGAACCTCGATTTCATGACCGAACCGCTCGAGGAAGTCGGCGAAGAGTACCTCATCATCATCGATATGCCTGGCCAGATCGAGTTGTACACGCACGTGCCCATTGTGCCGCAACTGATCAGGCATCTCACTCGAGGCAGCTTGAATATCAGCATGTGCGCGGCCTACCTCCTCGAAAGCTCATTCATTGTCGACCGCGCGAAGTTCTTCTCCGGCACACTGAGCGCAATGTCGGCCATGATAATGATGGAGGTGCCGCACGTCAATATTCTGAGCAAGATGGATCAGGTCAAAGGACAAATCGCGCGCAAAGAGCTGAAGCGCTTCATCGATCCGGACACAAGCTTATTGCAAGACGCGCCCGAGAGCGGTCTGGTCTATGAGTTCAAAGAGGGCGGAGACAATGGCGATTTCGAGGATAACAGTGTCATGGCGAAGGATTCGTTCGCGAGGCTAAATCGAGCGGTGGGACAACTAATTGACGACTTCAGTTTGGTGTCGTTCTTGAAGCTAGACGCGCAAGATGAGGACAGTGTTGGCGCTGTGCTGAGCTACATCGACGACGCCATCCAGTTCCACGAGGCCCAAGAACCGCGTGAACCGAATGACGACCTCTTCGATCCACCGGATGCAGACATGGGGTGAAATGGAGTGATGGAGGAGTTCGGATACAATCATGCGCGCAAGAGCTCATTCTAGTGCCACGGCACGGCATCACTGAAGTCCCGTCCCAGACGAGACTCACTCTGGCAGCATACCCATCGGCCAGGACCCGCAGCAGTCTGACCTATGCGACGCTCCGATTACATGCATCCTCCTGGGCAGAGTCAAGGTGACAGGACTTTTGTGCGAGTAGAGCACGGGACAGCCGATCTGGAAACCGAAATTGCGACCAAACGTAGGCTCTTCACGAGACCTTGATCCTGGAGTCTATGAACATCGACTTGATGACAGCTTTCGACATGAGGAACAAGTCGAGCAGCCAGACGGCTACCAGCGCGATAATCATCGCGACTGAAACCCAGGCAATTGCCTCGCTCTGCAGCTCCTCACCGAGATAGACGGTACCGAGAACCCATCCGACATTCGGGAAAATGAGAGCTAGCGCCATTGTCAGCTTGAGCGGTATGTAAAGCATGTACTGGTCTTCTTACCCCATGAAGCATTATTCCAGCTCATACCAATTTTCCACTTTCCGTCTTGCTTTTCAAACAGACCCGCCATGATGATTAGAAATGCCACACCGAAAACAAATACGCAGAACAGCCACAAAAAGATGCCAGTCCAAGTAGCCACAATCAATAGCACTTCCCCAGCAATCGGATGCGTAGCAAAATAGCCATAGTCCACCGGCGCGGCTCGGGCACACCCGATCAACGCAACAATCGTGAAACCCGCAGTCCCGACCATAATGAAAAGTCCTGAACAGCACAAACGTCAGCCCTCCCATCCCAAATCACACCACACAACCCAGACGCTCCCAGGATAACTCACCACCCCTCAAATCCACAACCGGCCACCCCCTCTCCAACAAATTCCCAACCACAAACGTCAAAAAAATCACACACATAATCCACCCCAACCCCTGATACGCCACTCCCGCCACCATAATCGGCACTCTCTGCTCAACCGGTTGACTCTGTGCAATCGCCCCCGCCGCAGTCCCCGTCAACATCGCATTCAAAATGAGAATAAACGCCGGACTCGGGAAATCCACGATCCTCATCTCCACGTACTGTGCAATAATCACCATATGAACAGTCGCAGACGTCAAAGATATACCAGCATACATCCAGAATAATATCCGAATCGTCGTGACCAACCAGTCCCCACAATACGGTCTTCCATATCGCTCGATATTTATGATCATCGTCGCTAAAGTCAGCCAGAAAGATCCGAAAAAGTAGCATTCGGGTGGTGTTGTGAAGGATTTTTGGAAGAGTCCGGGGTGGGCTTTCCAGCGAAGGATGAGGAGAAAGGTAAAAAGGAGGAAGAGAGAGATGTTGAAGAGGAAGATTATGGTGCCGATTGTGCGGAGGCCGGGGAAAGTTTTGGGAGAGGAGGAGAGGAGGATGGAGATTCCGCCGGTGGATTGTGTGCAGGTGAACCAGGAGAAGGTGAAGTGGGTTTTTAGCCAGGGGTGGAAGGCGGTGCGGAGAGGTTTTCTTTCGTTGTCGTGGTTGGTGGTGGAGGTTGAGCGTTCGTTGCCATTCGCGGTTGGTGGTTTGCCTTGCTCGAGAGAGGAGGATCCATGGCTGGTGTTTTGGTCTTTCTCTTCTTCGGAAGGCATGGCTGATGCTTGATGGATTGTTGGGTATGCAATTCGCTTTGTCCGGTTAATCTTTCTTCACGTCTCTTGGGTGCATTATTCCAGTCCTGCTGCCCGTTGTTCAGTTTCCCGCTCAGGCCGATGTCCTGTCATCAGCAAATTCTTGCAACAGTCGTGAAGCAGCGTAGGTCTCACACCGGAACGCGCGCGAGACGCGGCTGAAGTTCGTGTCTGCCAGTAACCTCGCTTAAAAGTGCTCTTGATGTTTTACAGCACGGTGCAGGATGCACGACGTCATTTCCAGATTGAGTTCGACGATTTGGTTTGGTGAACTCACTCGTGCCGCTTGCCGGAGAAGTGAAGTACAAATACTGCATATATTGCTCTCGAGAAGCATTGGATGCTACAGCACATAGATAAATTCCGGATTTTCGACATCTGTCAAGTCCCACCACTCTTGATTCTCCAACTTCTCGTATCCTGGTTGAGCGCGAATCTCCGCCTTCTTTGCATTCTGCAATCGACACCAGAAATATATGAAGGCCATGATCAAGAGCGAGACGCAATAGCATACGAGAATGGTCACCTCGGCGGAGACGAAGCGTGGTGCATCACTGGGACGAAAAGTTTGTGGTCCTGCAGTGTAGGCAGTCAGTATAAACTCGCGCTTATTTGGACAGAGGTAGGAAGCGTACCTATGATGTTGCCGACGCAGTATGCGATGAGGTACAAAGCTGCCGTAGTAGTCTTCTTCGTATATCCAGCTACGTTGGTGGATATGAGGGACAAGAAGCAGACGAATGGCGTTGGGCTCGCTTGCGTGAGGTAATAGCCTGCAAGTCGAGCATTGTTGTATCCTTCGAGAGGCAGTCCGACGATGAGCGCCATTCCCAGGATGGCAAGAATCATGCCGCCAGAAGAAGTGAGGATACGACTGCCAAGTCTGTCGCCCAGGAAACCAGTCACAAGCAATACAACCACTTCAACCGCACCACCAGGTGTGCCATAGAGCAGAGACTGCTGCTTGGTATAGCCAAAGCTGGTGATGAGCTGGGAGAAGAAGTTGGTAATGCCTCCGTTGGGAATGTCCGCGACCAGGGCATAGAGTGCAAAACCCCAGACCATGGGGTCCGTCAATGCTTCTCGGAGTTGGTACATCTTGAAATGTTTGTTTCCAACACCTTGCTGATTGACCCGAATACGCTGGAGGGCGAGCACGCGATCTTCTTTGCTCAGCCATCGAGCATTCAATTGGTTGTCTGGTACTGTAAAGAGAAACACGATTCCCACTGCGGAGGTCACCAGTCCAGTTGCCAGGAAAAGTATCTGCCATCCTGCGAGGCTCGCCGGATTTTTCGCTGTTCCCACTGCAATGCCATATGCGACCACGCCTCCGATAATCTGGGCAAAACCATTGAAGCAAAACCAGATGCTTACTCTGAACCCTTGCTCTGCTTTCGTGTACCATTGACTAGTCAATAGAGCGAACCCAGGTGTCACAGCCGATTCTGTCAATCCGAGAAAGAAGCGAATCGCCACGGCTCCAGAGAAGTTTTTGGCAGCGGCAAAGCAAGCTAACACCAACCCCCAAAGAATGATGCAGACTGCTGAGTATTTTCCGAGTGGTAATCGTTGCAATAGGCGGTTCGTAGGATATTCCCAGGCCAAGTAACTGTTAATCATACTTTCAGCCAAGGTCCGATCGGTCTCCATCGTGTCTGAGCTCTACTCACCCAAAGTAGAACATGCTGCCCAGCCACTGATAATTGTCCCCGACAAGATGCAGATCCGTTTGGAGGCCCATGATGGAAGCGTAAGATAATGTCGTCTTATCCAGATATTGCAGACCATAGATCGTGCACATTATGGGCATCAAATTCCAATCGATGATCTTGCGTAACCTCTTGTTGGTAGCTTCGTCGATATGGATCACTTCGCCGGCCTGGCCCTCGAAAACTTTCATCGCCTCGTCTGCATCGTGGGAGTGCTTGAGTATGTTTTCTGGCACAGAGCCTGAACGTATCGTGCCATCATCGAATGCCGTAATCTTCTTCTCCGGATCTGTATCTGCGTCGTAAGTGTGGTTCTGGCTAGCCATTTTTCTTTGCGAAGCACTCCAGGGAACCTCGCAGCCAACACACAACAAGAATGAGAAGTACGAAAAGAAGAGGAAGTCTCAAACACCAGCGCTGATCCCTACATCATGTACCGCGATCGGCACGCCTGCCAGTCAACGTTATGTGGCGGCCGCGATAGCTGTGATAAGCTGCACGAGGTGTGGCCGTCCGCTGCGCATGGCGACCACATGGAGGCGGAGAATGTGCGGCACTGGAGTGATAGGCAAAGCTTTGCCTGTGAATGGCAGGTTACAATGGCGGAGGAGGGGTGGTCGGGCAAGGATGTGGATCCCACGTCGCCTTGAGCATGCTTAGACGGCACTTGTCTCGCCTTGGCGATAGCTTCGGGGTCGGAGGGCGGCTGGGCTTGTACTGTGAACGTCTTCTGATACCAATCGGACGATATGGGTTGCGTTGCGAGTAGTGAAGAAGAAGTGTTGTTTTGCCATGAAAGTACGAACAAGTTCGGCCATTGCAGGCGTCGGCATCGGCATTTGATTTTGTGGCCTCAGGCCCACGAGCGAACGTAAGTCCGCTGTGGACACCACTTGCACCGTGACAAGACATGCTACACTCAATCACTATTTCATACGGACGACGAACCTTTCCGATGCTAAGACTACTACACTCTCGAACACCACAGAGACCTTGACTAAGTTTCGACACGCAGAAGCACCGCACTATGACAGAAAACGGAAATATTCGACTCTGCTACACAATGCGAAAGATTTCGCCCTGCGCGCCATTCTCTTGCAACATCGCCACTCTCTCGCCAGACATGACATCGTCGGATTGAATATAACATTCTCCTAAGAATCGATATTTCCCGTCCCCTGTTGGCCGGAGAATGTATGGCATCATCCCGCCAAGGATCATGGCAACAACATCACCTCTCGCCGTGATCTTGGATCCCACTCCCACGTGTCCTGCAGTGGTGCGGAACACACGTCTCAATTTGCAGACGTTAAGCAGAGCAAGCTCATATCGCCTGACAGACGGTAGGTCTCCTAGCTCCGCCGCCGTCTGATCTATAGAACAGCGATCGCCTTCATAGACAGACGCTTTGAAATCCGTCCATGCCAGTAGATCTTCGGCGGTCGCCAGCTCATTCTCGCAGTTAACTCCGCCAATCAACAATTGCGCGACTTCGAACCCCATGTTCTGCCCCTGAACGAGGTCAATACAAGCCTTCAGCCATTGTTTTCGTCGAGGGTGGTCATTCCAGATTCCCTTGGTAAGCTCTGGTGCCGTTTGCTCTACAGTGCCCAGTTTGATCCCCGAAACTTCAAGTACGTTCAGGTCGATGGCACATCCGGGACTTCCTTCAGGCCAGGGCTGAGCGTATGCTTTGGCGCAGTTGAAGTGGCTATGCATAAATGTCACCGGATGGATTTCGTGGCCCCATTTGTCCAAGTTGATTGTCCAAGTTGAGGACCCAGATGGGAGCAGAAGATTCGTCTAGGCTTTCATTGGATGCGGCACTGATGTTCTTCCAAAGCCACGTTCCGTCCTCGTACTCCTTCAGTGCAAATCTCATAGCGTCGCGCACAACCTCGTGGTACGACCGGTTGTAATCCGGCTGCAGGAGACATGGAATCTCGTTCGACCATGTCTTCAACCCAAGCATTCCGTACACCCGATCAGCTGGTACACTTGTCTGGAAAGCTCTTGCCTTCTCCAACAAGTGACTGACCATTAGCGGGCCGCAAGTCGAACCACCATAAGGCACATCTGCCAGATCCCATATGATCCAGGCATTTCTGCGACCCGTGGACTCAGTAATACTGCTAGACGCGTAGAGCTCCTTGTAACGTAGCCATTTGGCGGCCCGCAGGAGGTTTAGCAGGTCAAACTGAAAAGACCCAAGGAAGCATGTATTTGACGGAGCGAGGACAGCTTCCTGGATGACCCACAATCTACTGCAAGACCGTTAGCTGCCAATGTGAGACCGATCACTGTGGGAAGCATCTACCTGAACCATGGCAGCGAGAAGAGGCATGTCTGTAGCCGCTGAAAATCTACAGAACAGCGCAATCCTGAGTCGGCCTTGATCGGACTCTTGTCAATATGCTTGAGATTGTTCGTCTCTTCATTCATGTCTTTGAGAATGCTCAAGATGTCTTGTAGAGCTAAGTTAGTTGAGTGCTCATCCTCGCAATGACCGAAGCAGACAAGGTTTCCGACCGAGTTCCGATATAGTTCGCCCATCAATGCTACCTGTTGTGCGCGTTCGTCGAGATTATTCTGATCGATGCAGACAGCATCGATCCATACAGTTCTGATGGCAGTCGTCGATCGCGTGCGGCGTAGTGCTGCAACGGAAGTAGCTGAAAATGTGTATGCCTGCCCGTTGATGACAAGAGCATCGAATTTTTGAGCATCTCCCCAGACATATGAGATGCTCTCGTACTTGGGAAGACGCTCGGCCTTGAGGCTCGCGTGGCGTAGAGTGCATTTGACGAGTGTTTCCCGAAGGTCAGCGGGTTGCACATCAAGCAATCTGAATTCTTTACGATCTGCGCAGAGACTCCTGTAGTTGTACCTGATATCCTCTCTGCCGGCTGCAATGCTTTCTCGTGAGTCGAAGTCGCATCTTGTCATATTGCAATAGCGAGTGGTCTTGTAGCTTTGGATAAGTAAGGTGATCGTGGCGAGCTGGCAGTGAACAGAGTGGTCCAGCGATGTTGAAAGGTCGTTTGCTAAGTGGCAGTGACGTACAGCTCATCCAAGCGCTACCGGCACAATCGGATTGCGAATGAGCATTGCTGAGGTGATGGATGGGCATGCCCACAGTAATATCAGTAAGTGGGTGAGCGGTTGACCACACCGCGATCTCGCTAGTCGACATCCCGTGGCCATGAGGCAACTCATCTGATCTCGGTTCTGCAACGATTTGTGGGCGTTTTTCTTGCTCATAACTGCCAACAGACAATCCTACGCTTTGTTGTGAGTGCTTAGTACTTGATTGGTCTCGTCTACTCACTCCCTTCAGCCAGAGGCGACTTGCAGCTACGCCCTGCTGCAGAAGCCGAGCGACAGCTAACGTCTTGCTGGAAGGGACGTTTCCGATTGACAGAAAGGATTGGGAGTGTAGGCCTGTATATGTCTGCCTCGAAGTTGTGCGACCATTCCTGCCAACACACGCGTCATAATCTCTTGCCGGGCCCGAATCGCTGCAAGCAGCAGCAGCAGCAGGACCTCCTCCCACCTCAACCTCTCTTCCCAAAAACCCTCACCCTCTTCACACCCCCATCCGGAATAATAACCAACTTCACAAACCCATATCTCTCCCCCTCAACCCTCTCCAAAACCTCATTCCCATACTCATGCTCCGCATCCGGCCCCGTCTTCTGCGGCTTCAAAACCTCCACCCAATCTCCCGAATCACTTCCTGGCGCAATCTCACTCGCAGGCGCCGCAAAAACCTGCACCTTCTGCGGAAAATTCCCTCGAAAATGCGCAGTATCAACCACAATCTTCTCAATCAACCCATCAGGAATCCCAAGTTTAATAATCGTCCAATCGACATGCTCCCCCCTCGATCTCTTCGTCTCCCATCCATCACCCATATCGACACCTCGGCCAGGAAGGAGTAAATTATCTTTCGTACCGAAATGTTGATCGGAGCAGGAAATAGCCACTCCACCGTTGACAGTCGCAGCGAGATCGAAGATTTCGTTCACATCTTGCGGAAGCACAGGTACGACTTCTCCGAAGAGTCGGAAACGAGCAATACCTCCATCGGGAAACATCTGCAATCGCACATGCGTGTAAGCCTTGTCCGTTGTCTTAGGAAGAAGCCAGCCATGTCGTTGACTTGGTCCACATTCTTGCTTGGGTAGAATAGTTTCCACATTGCTATCATTGTCCCAGAATTTTGCAGTCTTGGTTTCTTCTTCTCTCGTGTCGTCCACAAAGACACCTTGTACAGCAACTTCGGGTGCTTGGTTGCCGTTGAAGAATGCAGTATCGATTTCTACACCTTTGACTCTTCCGCTTGCTACGCCTAAGCGTATGACAACCCAGTCAAAAGGTTCGGTATTGTGTCGGCGTGTCTCCCAACCATCGTACCAAGCTCCTGCGTATGTGAAGACACCGGGTTTACGGACTGGTGGGGTAGGAGTCGTGAGGTTGTCGGCGGCAGCGAACCATTCGTCGGAGAAGGAGAGGATGCGAGAGCCGAGGGCCTTGTTGATCAGGTCTGCGTGAAAGCCATCAGCAACTGTACTTGAACGGAGCCTTGAAGCAGTGTACTACCCACCAATGCTATCAGACTTGAAAGTCGCATCGATCTGATCTGCCGGCACAGACTTGACCACAGAGTCAATGACCTCTTGTGCAGCATCTGCAGTGAAAACTTGCGCTTCAGCCATCGTGGAAGGGTTTGTAACGGCGTAGATCAGAACGTACCATCAACAACAGTGGGCAAGCTTTCCCTTTCGCATGCGTGCCCACTGTTCGGGTCCTATCGATAGCTGCACGTCGTTTCACGCTATCAGGTGTTTCAGTGGCGTAAAAGTCAGGGCGCGGCCATCGCGGCCAGCCCCGGCCAGCTCCGGCCGACGGCTCCCCAGATTTTACCCTTGAACCATTTGCCAGATCCATTTCTCCACCTGAGACAATCGAGTAAACATAAAGTAATTGATCTTGAGAGAGTTGACGAGCTGCAGACCTTTCTCCTGTTTCCTCCGCTCCTGCATTTGCATCGAATGCGTGACAAATACCTGCTCGGCGAGGTCCGAATTAGCATAGTGCGGAGAAGTTGTGCTCTTTTCCCCTAGCATTAATAGAATTTGATTGGGATTCACAAAAAGCACTATCAAATTATGATGAGAGTTGACTAGATCTTGTTTGCAGAATGCTTGGATTATTGTACTGACCAGGCCAGGTCAGCAATCAAAATTCAGTGCTCAGATCGGCTCCAGACCTACGTTATCTATAGCTGCTCTCTGCCTCACGCTCCTGCCTCTGTCTCCGCAATCGCTGCCTCTGCCTGTCTCCGTCGCCTCTGCTAGCTTTGCTATCGTTGATACTGTTGTCGCCTCGCTGCTACCGTCGCATGGCCTTGCTGAAGGCTACAACGCAAAAAGCCGCCGACGTCTTTAATTGCTGATAACCTTGATTTTATTATAGTGATCCTACTTGGAGCTTGATTTGACCTCAACTTGGAGGGTTTGATTTGCACGATCAGAAATTCAATTCTATGCCAGCAGTGTACAAAGGAGCCGTACACATATATATTGTGCCTCCAATTAGCCTATGATTCTATGTAGTACCTGGCGGTCTTCATCAGTCGAAGCTGTGAAAGCGCAAAGAAGCCAGCATTGATAGCCGATCTCAAGAGAGCAACCATTTCAAATGGTAGATATGGTTGTCTCAGTCGCGCGAGCTCCATAAATGCATTGAAAGCGTAGGGGCAAAGTCCAAGCACTGGGCTCCTAAGCACTGCATGCACTTCGACCGTGGCCAGAGCGGCAGTTGGGAGAGCCAACCATAGTATCCATTGCCAATTTCCCCTGAATGCAAAGACGACAGACTTGACGGCCCATGCGATGTAGAATACCTGTTGCTGCAGAAAAGCCCGAAACATGTAGTCATCGTTGATCCTACAGTCGCTAGTGCAATCGAGTGCTGAGTTGCCATAACGATGATATGCGTGACGAAGCTCAGCGTCGCTGATCACGCTGAGTGCGGCTCGCAGGCGCAGGAAGAAATCGTTTTGCGGTTCTTCTGGAGCAATTTTGTCGGGATGATATTTCTTGGCCCTGCGTTGGACATGACTGTTAGTTCGATGCCCGAGATACTGTACGCACTTTGTGAGCGAAAATGCAGACACTTACAAGGTACGAAAAGCCCTCTTGGCCACTCGGGTGTCCGCGTCGAAAGGTATACCAAGCATACGATAGTAATTTTCTTCGCTTTGTATGCGACGATCAACCTGATGGACCGTAAACGCGAACATGGCAATCACAACAACTTTGTATATTCGCTCCCGGTCCTCACAGATCCGTATCGATTCTGGACCTGACCTTTGGACAGTCTTTCGTGAAAATATGGCATACAGTGCGATTTGGACGTACTTGGCGATGATCTGCGGTGAAATGCCGATGTGATCAATGACTCGTCTTTGCACGTATCCAGACTACAAATCTGAAGCACGTACATTTGGAATGATATATCGAGCTGCCCACCAGAAGACCAGGCGCGTTGCCAGAGGTAGAAATCTTGCCACTGTAATGCCCCCATACGATGTGGCTTGTGAGAATGCCATATCGTCGTTCCAAGATCCATCCCACAGCCTGGAAATGCTTCAGTTTGTATGTTAACTTAGCGTCGAGAGAAGTCCGAATCGTTGAGTGACAACGATGCCCGGAAAGATGTTCAGATCGAACGCGATTTTCGTTTCAGCCCGCTCATTGTCTCAGAGTACCCTATCACGATGCTCGAAAACCGCAATCACCGCAACCCAGTCATCGGTATCCCTACAATATCCATTGGCCCGTTGGGTGGGGTCGCTGGCTAGATTGGTCGATGCCAGGAGTACGAACAGGGCAACTATCTTCAGGCATCTCTCAGACATGCATGATGCCGGACAACCTTCGCATGGCCCGCATGAACACCCATTCGAACTTAGTATGATTTAGTTTTTGGCCTGCGTCGCCGATAGCAGGCCATGTGAGTGCCACGCGACACACCTTTCTCCGCTTGTGGTTGCTGCAGATGCAGGGAAGGGAGGGAGACACATGAAGTTCGGGAAGCCCTAGCAGGCCAGCAGGGAAGCGTGGCACCAACTTCTCCGCTCTTGTTGCAACAGCAAGCTTTCTCTGTACATGTAGGTGCAAAGCGTACCTCGGCGGTGCCAGCAGCTCATTCAAGGACCAAGATGCTTCCACTTCGAGTTCGAAATTGGTCACGCTGTAAACACTGACTTCGAGTTCTGATCATGGGTACATAGGTACATGGTGAGTATTGAGAATCTGTCGGTTCAGACTTCAATCTACGAAATCCTTGAAAAGTTAAGAACTTCGTATATCATCGGGATTTGACTTCTGCCATTGCGTCTCGGAAAGCTTACGATAGGGCTTTATCGCGAGGTCGGCTTTCATCTTGGCAGCGTGACTACCACTGTCACTTGATCCGAATGTTCTTGACACTCCCACCAGACATGAATAGATCTTGAGGCGGCAAATTGCTTCAGCATCATCTAGCATCGCGATTTGAGGCAGTATCTGCTAGCAAATAACAGCGAGCAAAGTAGCAGCAGGCTGTAGATTGGATGGTGCACAACAGGACCAGCAGAGTTGACAATAGCAACCGCAGGTTGACTGGGAGCGACCCCGCCATTTGTTGGTGAGGTTGAAGTCGGCCCTTGAGTCGACACCAAGTGTGAAGTCTGAGTTGATGTGGAGCTGGAGTTCGCCGGGGAGAGAATGTATCCATCGTCCACGACACAGGGCACTTGCATCTTTCTGCACGCTAGTGGCGTTGCATCAGTGTCGTTGTAGATAGCTTGCAGGTATGATACAACGATAGTGCTGTTCACTATGGGAGGCCCGGAGGAGTAGCGGGGGTCACCGTTGGACCAGTGATTGATCGCCAGATGGCCTGGCGATCGCGGTACATTTACGGTGATGTTGTTGGTATAATTCTTGTCGATGCCGAAATGAACAATCTCCGGAAGCCAAATGAATGACCATGTGTGGAAGCCGCTTTGGAATGACTCGGACGTGCCGTTCCAGGTACCCCGCTGATAAGTCCTATTGTCGGGATTGGCAGTAGGTAGATAAAGTTGCGGTTTGACCGTGTACAGTAGTGTTGGTGTCGTCGACGAACTGACGTATTCAACATCAACTTCGGAGGTCGCGTTGTGGTAGTTGTACAGCGCCGCCACAGTTCCTGGGACCCCTCCAGTCTGGATGCGCGCCGAATATGAACCGTAGAAATATGAGGACTTCCGGGTAAAGATCTGCCCACATGGCACTTGGTTTCCATGTGCTAGGGCTGGTGCAGCCGTCAATTCCAGCCCCAATGTAGTGAACTGGATTTGATCCGTGGAGAAAGCTCGGACATATGGAGCCCCGGGTTGATCGACGTCGTAAGTGGCGACAACAATCAGGTCTTTGAGCTGCTTGCCAGAGGCTTTGGTAAAGTCGATTGCTAACAGGCTGGTAAATATGCTCCCTGTTGGATCTTTGGCATCAATTAAACCGCAGTCGCAGTCTTGCAGCTGTAACATCATAACGCGAGTAGCGGTGCTCCTTTGATGAAAAGAGCAGGTACAAGGTGACACGGAATGCGTGCTGTGGGCATGTTCGAGATAAAGCGCACGGCGTATAGGAAGCTCTGCTCACAGAAAAGTCAACAAGGGCTTGCTGTTGGAATTGATTTGTACGTCCACCCTAGCCGGGTATAGATAGATATCTCGGCGCTGTCATGGTCCAACACCAGGCAAGAGTATACCGGCACTCTAACAGGGTGTGTACAGTAACTTAGCCTAGGAATAGATACATACAGAATAACCTTGTTTTCCTCCAAAGCTTCTCTCGTTCTCGCTTTATTCCTCGATGCGCCGAGAGAACCTGACCTCGATTCTAGACTGCGATTTAGAGGTACATCTGATTGCCCAATCAACACTCTGCCCACTTTTGCACTCGGGGTCGAAGCTCCGCAGTAATCTTTACCAGCTTGCCGACAGAGCAAGCATGTACATGGGCTCCTGGGCAATGCAACCGGCACTATCCCGCGCGGTGGGAATCGCTCAAAGTGGCTAGACAACGAACCAGTCTCGGATTGTGAGGATGCGAGAACGGGGCCGCCTTGTCCGGAGAACGTCGTTGGAGCAACGAAGCGATGATCGATCCAACCCATTACGGAGAGCTGAACCGACGCGCGACTGCAAAGTTCGATGTTGTCCAATAAGAGCGAAAGCGGCATCAGTCCTTGGGTGAACGCTATGGTACATAGCCCGAACCCATTCGCCCATTCTGCGGCTACACGCGAACCACGAATGAGAATTTCCTGGCTCTTCATGAGATCATGTACGACATCGAGCCACGTGAAAGCATGGAATCTGCCAACATGGACCGATCACGGCGATGGCTCAAGCCGCAGCTACCCAGCGTGCAAAACCAGCTTCAGTCTCATCAATCCTCTCGGACAACCCTGGCTGGAGACGATCGACGCTGGACATGGTATACCGAAGCGACTCCGCCGTCAACACGGCCAGCAACGCCTTCTGTGTCCGTAAAGAGTTCATCATGCTCCGGCTTCAGTTTCCAATCCTCTGGTGATGAAGCGGTACATCCTCAGCCGCCGAGCCCCGACCAGGGGTGCAGAAACAACATTCATGAGACTGATGATCCTACTTGTCGGATTCAAGGCCGAAACGTCATCAGGACTACATTGCAAGTTTCGTACCACGGGGCTACCAGCGTCTCTACTACGATACTTGATCCTGCGATCATTTTCGACTCTCCATCACGGAAACCGCTGAAGATCGATCCTTTTAAGGCTTTATTCAACATTCTGTTCTCATTCGGGCTGGTTGCTGCTCTGATTGCAGGCTATGCCATAGGACTGAGTGTTTTCGACCTCGGCGTCACGTCTGTCGGGTTGTACGGCACAATATTTCTCCTAGAGTATGCGGCTCAAGTGTGTTCTGCGATTGCCAACCGCATTCAAATTGACCGCATTGCACGTCATGAAGCATTGAGAATGCGCGGGGAGATGTTTAATGACTGCTTCGACAATGAAGGAGATCCCGCTCGATTTCCTGGACCCCTGAGTCCTGAAGCCCAAGTCTCGATTGCGGTCGTGGGCTATCGTGAAGACGAACATGCGTGGCGCCAATGTTTACGCAGTCTACAAGACCAAATGCTTCGGCCCAAGTGCATTGTCGGTGTAGTAGATGGCGACGAGGAGCCGGACCTCATCATGGCGAACGTTTTCGCTGATGAGTTCCGGTCGATGGCAACCCCTGTCATCCGCCTTCCGCTCTTGTTGTCCGATCTACACCGCAACACATATTTCAACAATGTGCCCACGGACAATCGTTCTCTCATAGCTAAAGCTATCCACTACATCAGTGGCGGCTGTCGACCAGGCCACGTAGAGGCTCTCGCGCTGGCAAGACAAGCCGTGATCAACCAAGTGCTCGAGTGGGACAAGAAGTGGAGTATCAGTAGCATGAGAGCCGTTTGTTTCAGCCAACCACACGGCCACAAGCGCACAGCAATGTTTACCGCGTTTGCTGTCAGTTTATGGGCACTCCGGACAAGAAACGCAATCTTTACCACCGATTCGGACACGCTCGTGCAGAACAATGCTTTGGAAGAAATGCTTACGGTGTTGCATTCTTCGCCAGATATCGGCGGCGTTACGGCCGATGTGAAGATCTGGAATCGCGCGGAAAGCCTACTGACACGACTATGCGCTGCAAGATATTGGTTTGCTTTCAATATTGAACGTGCATGCCAATCCACATGGCGCTGTGTCGGATGTCTCTCGGGTCCGATGAGCATGTATCGCTCCTCCGACCTAGATGAGATTCTTGGTCTGTGGAATCTGCAGACGTTCGGCGGCAAGTCTACTACTTTTGGCGATGACCGGCACTTGACGAATCAGCTTCTCGCCCTCGGTTTGAAGACACGCTACACTCACCGCACATGGTGTGAGAGTGAATCTCCAACGACGTTCGTGCGATGGATCTCGCAACAGACCAGATGGAGTAAATCCTTCTTTCGCGAGGCGTTCTGGTTCCCTCTAAGCTTCGCCTATCAAGCGCCCTGGCTACTCCTCGAGACAACGATTCAGACACTGTACCCATTTATCTTGATCGCGACGATTTTTGACTTGCTTTTCAGCTCGTCGGATAATGCGTGGCGCCCTCTCATCTGGGTCATCGTGATGTTTAGTCTCGCAGTTGTAAAGTGCCTGATAGCGCTCTGCATTTGCTTTGACCCATGGCTTCTGCTATTCTCGATTTATAGCTTCATCTACTTCTTCGGACTACTGCCAACAAAACTATGGGCTCTCTTGACAATGGACCACACGGGATGGGGTACATCCGCACGCTCCTCCGCGGAACGAAGACGTGGACAGTCATTTTGGCAACGCAGTTTCCATGTCGGTCATCTTGCAATCTGGTACACAGCGATCTTTGTCGGACTGGGGTTCTTTATCAGCAGACTTTGTGGTAAGCTCGTATTCCTATCGATCGGTGCAATCGCATTCCTCCTCACTGTATTCCTCTACTGGGGTTCTGTTGACTGGGAGAAGGTCGGCTGCCCGGTCAAGAAGTTCCTCAAGATAGGGAATGGACGCGAGTCACACTCCGAGGCATCGGCTTTCAGCGTATGGAGCACGAAGAGTTACCTCGAGAGGCCTCCAAAGGCGTACTTGGGATGGGCGAGGGCCGGTAGGAGCCCACCAGATCCTTGTGGCGAAAAGGCATATGCGATCTAACCAACGAATTGGCTGTCCCAGCTTGAGAGGGACTCTTTGATGTAACCTAGCTATTTCTGGTCTGCAGTTTGTGCTCTATGTCAACAGGGAGACCTAGCTATCGGTCTGATCTCCTTGCAGTGACCAGCAACCGTGCATCGGAATAAGCGCAGGGTGAAGACAGTTCCCAAATGCTTGCATGTACTTCCGCATGGCAGCACAGCTCCTGGAGGAGCGTTCGGACGAAACGATCACAGGTTTCTTTGACGAGATATATGGTTTGACGTAGGTTTTGACTGTCAGTGAGCGGTGCCGCCCTGGAATATCCTTGCACGATAATTGAGCTTGGCGTCCCAAGCTCAAAGCTTGCTTCACACAAAGACTAGGCGGGAAATCCTTGCCAGACGGTTGGACTGAGAATCCAGGCTGAAAGGTTACTGAGTAATGTGGTTTGGCATAACTAGCTTCACAGAGCGACAGTAGCTGATCTAGAGTACAAAGTACCTCTTTCAGTGACAGGTGCAACTGCCGTCCACCGCGCTTGTCTCGTGCTACGAATAATTCGTGTCTCGCAAGAGCAATTGGGGCATTCCCAACGGTCTCGATCATCAATTGAAGAATGACATCCCAACGCTCACTGATGCCAATAGGCTGGAGGTTTGGGTTGGCACTCTAGTCCCGGAGCCCCGCAATTGCACAGATATGGATCTTCATGAGTGATTTTAGCATGACTAAGATCGAGGGCGTTCGCACATTCCAACAAGAGCTTGGCCTGGCCTAATTTTCCTTCTTGTTCCGTGACACCACAGCACCAGCCTTGCGGGGAATGGAGGAGGCGCTCACGGTTGTTGGGATACGTCTTGATGCAGCCTGTCCTCGTTATAGCGTCCGACATGTCCCTGTCGATAACGTGGTCGTGAAGCGACGGCTTCCACCTCGTGGTGCAGCGAAAGGCATGCACATAAAGGTGACGGCTGTTCGCCTTATCAGCAAAGCTGTTTCTGAGGATTTGGAGAGTACTTCGCTTACTCGATCGATGCAAGAAGGACGACCATAGAGACAACAGGTGTGAGCTTCATGGCTTGACGTATGAGGTCGTTGGAAGGACAGCTCGATTTTCTGCCTTAGAGATGACCCAGTGGGATCGAGGTCTTGACGAAGAAGAAAATCAGGCTGCGTGGCTGTTGAGCGTTTTGTGCCATGCAATGTTCAACGAGCAATTGCCGCTGCGGGGTCCGTCGAGTTGTTTAATCAACCTTTCGAATCATTCCTTATCTCTATGTACTTCGAATGACAGCGGATCCATACACTGCTTCGGCATGATAGGGGGTTGGCAGGTCAATGGGTCGGACAAGGAACAAGAGAGCTTCAAACTTTCCACACTTGTAACGAGCCAGCCACTTGCCAGTAGAATGCCATGGTAACATGAATTGAGAAGTCTGGCCATTCCGTCGAAACCTTCTCCCCTCTCTTGATAAACTTGCATGCCAGTGAGCCTTGCCAACCTGGGGTAGCAACGACACAATTGCGGCCTCCGTTCGGCCGTTAACGATCGGAGTCTACTGCGACAAGAGACTCGAGTGTGGCATGCTTCCCTCGTAGCTCACGATAAAGCAGTCCGCATTCATCGACCACCGTCGACTCCAACACCTTCCGCCTCTGGAGATAAATAACCAGCGGCGAACTCCTCTTTTCTGGTTGTCCCGACCGACTACTGTCTACACCTGTATTCAAATTTTCCAAGCCACGAAAATATGTTCTCACCAAGAACGCTTGCTGTGCTTTGTCTCTGGACTCTGTCTTGCTATGGGCTCCTCTTACCCGTTCAAGAAACTCATGAAGCCGGCGAGCTGTATTCCCCTGCGCTGCTGCAAGCACGCAACGATCTCATCGACCACGAAGCGTTAGATGCACATGAAGTCGAAGCCATCAAGCACGCCGAGCAAGGTGACTTGGAAGCATACCACCAGAACGCCATTGAAGCCGCTCACATGTCTGGGGATGCTGATTTGATCGCCTCGGCAGATGGCACACGACGGCTAGAGAAGCGAGATAGCAGTGCTTGCGTCAGGGGCAGAGCATGGCATGTGACCGTCAGAACTGCAGTTCGTTGTTGGGATGGCACGTATAAAGCCCCACTGCACGATCCACATGAACATGTCATCAATACTGCTCGATCGATCCTCATTCAAATCAATGCAGGACAAAAGGCCGCGGCCAAAGCTGGAGCGAAGCTCTTGTTGCTGAAAGCACGACAAGTCGATGCAAGCTCTAGAAGCCTGCATGCAGCTCGTCATTCACCAGCTGGATCGGAAGTTGAGCTCTACATTGCACCAAGAAGCCCAGACCTTGCGGTGTCCGATTCACTGCAGGCGACCGACATATTTGGCATACACATCGAATGGCATTTCCTCGAGGTTATTGGTAAATTCGTCAGTAAGCCATTGCCTTTCTACGAATGCTACGCACTTCTAAGAGTCCGACTGACCATATTGCCTAGGTGCAATAGCTACTTTTTTCGTGGCTTTGACGGTCTGTGCGGAAGGTGTTTTGGAGCCCCCAGGTTTTTTCCTACGTAAGTTGCATACACTATACGTCGAGATCCAAGACTTTCGCATCTAGTCGAAAGAAGATTAACGTTCGTGATCACTTGTAGTTGCGGCCGTCGTTTGGGGACTTTGCGGTGCGTTGACCGCAGAAATCGTAAGTCGTGGCAAGTACTATATTCAGAGAGACTGCCTACTGATCACCTGTAGGCTCCCGCCGTCATAGATCTCGTTGGTGATATTCAAGGCAGGTAAACGTAGCAGGCAGTGGCTCGAATGGTGCTCGGATGCCTGCTTTGGGCGCCGGCAATGTGCTGATGGTGCGGCGGCGATGTCGAGCAAGATGCGAAGCGTGGCAGGACTGTTGACCTGCAAGGAGAAAGCACCTAACGAATTCCTTTTTGTTACAGACTGACTATGGTTTGAGCTCTGGATACGATATCCCATATGTGACATTTCATGATACTCGCAGGAGGCGAGCATCAAGGATGCGTTGAAATGCAGGAAATGACAAGGCTGGGCAGTAGGATCAGCGCACTACCATTCGTTATAGTGTCTCGCAGCGTATTGAATGGCCTTTCCGCAATCTCACTCATGCGTACGTCAGACGGCTGGCTGAGAAAGCCTCACGATCGACAGCCGGAGCGTCATGGTGGGCGCCGGCTATGGTACAAATCTCGCCATGCCGGTGCGAAAGCGCTTTTGGAAGCCTTTTTGTGTACTGTCAAGACTCGTCGAAGTTCAGGGAGAGCTAGCGTTAGCATTCAACCCCGGAGACCCTCCATATGCGGCCGGCTTCGTTCTGTGATCCTTCTCTGTGTTTCATCTTTGCGTCGAACGCATAGCTAGTAGGACCCGCTCGGTGAGAGCTGAATGCGCGCGATGCGGAGAGATATCACGCTAGCTGAACAAGGATATTGCGGTGCTATGAGACTCTGCTAGGTCATCAGTGGATGCCGTAAATGAAATGCAGCATCAATTCAACGAGATTGACAACGCCCTGCCCATACACATGTTTTGCTTAATGGAGGCTCAGAAAATCTCCACCATCATGTTCCATACCGAGGCTCTGCAAGAGATTCTTTGCAGCAGTCTCACCAGTAGCAAAGGCACCATGTACACATCCGTTACCGGTCAAAGTACAGTGTTCTCCGGCAAACTGAAGTCGCGAACCCTTGTGGTTCTCGAGGGCGTCCATCAACAGCTCAGGCTCGTCACCGACCTTGTCGGCAGAGTAGGAGCCATATCCAGCCAGTGGATCCTGGGACCAGTGCGTGGTCTCCACATTGACGAGAGGAGGGAGGGACTTGTACGGCTCAGTGCGGAGAAGTTTGAAGAGGGGCTCGAAGAATTTATAGATATCTCTCTTGTTGGTCATGGCCTCGATGCGCTGGGTCAGTGGCTCGGCGATCTGGATGCAGAGTTCCTTCCCTCCAGTCATGATCCAGAGGTTGATGGTGACGGTGGCATAGTTGAGGATTGAATCCTGTTCGTCGGAACTGCTCGACCCAGGTGAGGTCGAGTACTGATCGGTTTCCAGTTCTGGAGGAGACGGGAAGTACACGAACTGATCATTCTCCTTGCTCCAGAAGACATCAGCGAATTCGAAGAACACTTTGCCCAGGGCTCCGTAACTGAACTTGGATATGGCGAGCTGCATGTCGCTTGGCAATGGTGGATCGAAGTGGACCAAGTCTCGCTTGAGAGCACCCAGCGGCAGGGTACAGACAACGGCATCGGCTTCAACGACACACATATTTCCTGTAGCATCGTGATATTCGACTGCACACTTTTCCGACCCATCTTCGGTCCACAAAATGCTGTCGACAGTGCTGTTGAGCTGAATGGTATGGGGGAGGAGACAATCGGCGGTCCATTTGACGATGGCATCGTAACCATCTTTCATGTACAGATTGCGTTCGGTAATGAAGTAGGAGAGATGTTTGGAAGAGGCGGTCTCGATCGAAGTTCCGATCCACAATTCAACTTCTTTGAATGCCTGTGGTGCCCACAAGCGCTCATCATCGGTGATGAGTTCATGTTTTGCGACGAACGCGTTCACAAAGTCAGACACGGGTTGATCAGGGGCTTCTGGATGGGTTTCGTAGAACCATTCCATATGATCTGCAGCTTCGTCGGCCACCTTTTTGAACTTGGCCTGAGCACCAGCCCGACCATGCTGCGTGTAGTACAGGGGGAGCCCATCATCATAGTAGTAGTCGAGCTTCAGCGCGGCAATTAGTTTGACCAGAGGATTCTGGCTTGTCTCGTGGCACCATGCAGCGCCTAATGTTCCTGGTGTCAGCAAGCGAGAGAGAACTTCCCCTGGGGTGAAGAAGCCTTTCGGCCATCAACGAACCAACACAGGTCTGCAGCTCAGTATCAGCTACAAGTTTTGTGTTTGAGGACTAACCAATATCTCTTGGTGCGCCTTTTTCGTTTCTCGTAGTGTGTATGCGTCCGCCGATACGATCGCGAGCTTCAATGATGGTGACGTCGACGCCGTGGCGTTGGAGCACCGAGGCGGCGCGGAGGCCAGAAATACCCGCACCGAGCACAATCACCTTGGCCTTGTCGTTGACTCCGGTCCTGGGTGCCAGCTTGTCGATAGCTGCCGGCGCCTCTGCCTGGACGGCCATGTTGGCAGAGACTGAGGATGCATCCTCCCCCAGGCCGGAGCCACAATTAGATGGCTTCTCCGGGGGACTGTCACATATCGTGGAGGTCTGGTGGTATAAGTGAGCCATGTTGTGCTGACACGTTGACATCCACGTGCGTCTGTATGAGTGTTTGGTACGGTTGCTGTTCGCTGTGGGCGAGATGAGAAAGAGAGCAGAAGGGAGGGATGGAGAAGCTGAAGAGCTGCGTGACGGATCCTCCAGTAGTCAGCAGCCGGTCAGTGGGATGATGCGTGGGAGATAGCCTGTGTGATTGGCTCGGGCGATCTAGACTGGATTGAGCATGTCCTTGCGAGATGGGTTCTGGCGGTTGTACACGGAATGCATTCCACGTGCCAGCCTGTCATCAGCAGGGTCAACATCGCACTCCGCTCGACGAAATGGGGTATTGTATGCGCCTCAAGGCTCGCGAGCCCTGTCGGAGAGCAGCATGCCAAGGAACATCTATGTTGTCCACTACATGCCGAGCATTCGTGAACTGCTCCGGTGCTAGACATACTTTTGCGCGATTTTGGGCGGATCGCGAGATAACGAAGCACGGTCGTGTGACGACTATGATCGTTGTGTACCCAGCAAGATACGTTGTCGACGCCCGACGATGCTAGTCCACGAGAACATCCTTCCGATGTCACGTGACCATACTGATCCCTCCCGGAAATGCTTTGTCGATCATGGTGCGCTGCGACCAGCGGCACAAAGTGCAGGGCTCTGACAAGCCTCGAGCAACAGGAGCTTGAGAGGGGTCACTATATTTCCAGTATCTTTTCGCGACGTCTTGGGAGAAGTATTGGCAGGGGGCCTGCGAACTTGGAGACGCTGGTCAGATACAGTATCGCAAAAAGATAAAGCTGACACGCGAGGTCGGTCGTTATCGGCACACTCAAGCATTTCTTCTCCTCCTCGCCATTGCAACTCAAGATACCAAACTCAAGATTTGCGAAGAGACCGGAAAGCTCAAGAGCAATCATGGCCGAGCTTAGCGGTCAGCTCCTTCCAGGAACCATCCAACTGTTCGTCCAAAGCGAAACCGGCGACCTACGCGATCAAGAACTCGTACTGAACCCAACCCCAACCGACAGTCCCAATGATCCCATCAATTGGTCCCCGCTACGGAAATACTGGCACGCGGCCCTCGTTCTCTTCGTCACCGCCATGACAGCCGCAATTTCCAACGATGCCGGAGCCGCCAGCGACGGAATGCTGGACGAGCTGGGAATTTCGTACGATGTAGCCAACACAGCCGCCGGAGTTTTGTTCGCATCGATCGGGTACTGGTGTCTACTTGCTTCTCCCATGCCTTGGCTATACGGTCGTCGGATCCAGTATCTCATCTGCCTGACGTTCGGTCTGGTAGGCTCGATCTGGTTTGCGCGTATCCGAGGCGTACAAGATTCCATTTGGAACCAGATGTTCGTGGGCGCATCGGAGAGCTGCGCAGAAGCTTTGGCGCAGCTGTCGCTCTCGGACTTGTTCTTCCAGCATCAGCGTGGGTCTGTCTTGGGCTTGTACATCTTGGCTACTTCGATTGGTACATTCTTGGGTCCACTCGTTGCGGGATATATTGCCATTAATAGCTGGAGGTGGGTGGGTTGGACAGCTGCGATCGTTTGCGGAGGCTCGTTGGTGGTTTTTTATTTTGGTCTAGAAGAGACAGCTTTCCAGCGGGATGCCATTCTTGGCCTCCAAGGTGCTCGCACATCGGTCTCAGTCATTCCAGGCGAGAAGAAGCTGGCAGAGGAGCCCAACGACCAACTTAACACTTGCAACTCTAACGACAGCGCTTGCCTCAATATCGACCGCAAAAAATCCTACAAGGAACGCATCGCCCTCATAACCCCAGCCCCCAACCTCATCGGCCTCGGCTTCAAACAATACTTCCACCGCCTCTGGCTAACCCTCCGCGTCTTCACCTTCCCCGCAGTCCTCTACTCCGGCCTGCAATGGGGCGCTCAAGACGCCTGGCTAACCTTCTACCTCACAGTCGAAGAAGACAGCTACTACGACCCACCCTGGAACTACAGCAACCAAGCCGTCGCAATCATGAACGTCCCCACCTTAATCGGCGCCACAATCGGCTGCATCTACGGCGGCTGGTTCTCCGACATCTTCATCAAATATCTCGCGAAAAAACGAGGCGGAATCTCCGAAGCCGAAGATCGTTTGTGGCTCATGTATCTCTCCGCCATAATAAATCCCGCGGGATTAATGCTTTTCGGCATCGGATCCTCCAAAGCGTGGAATTGGCCTGGTCCGTATCTTGGTCTGGCCATGACCGGTTTCGGCTTTGGCTGCGCTGGTGATATTTCCATGTCGTATTTGATGGATGCTTATCCGGATATGGTGTTGGAAGGAATGGTCGGTGTGGCAGTCATTAACAACACCTTGGCTTGCATTTTTACGTTCGTGGCGAGTCGGTGGATCGATGCGAGTGGTTTGGCGAATACTTTTATTGGGATTGGGGTTTTATCTTTCGTGTTCCATTTGACTACGATACCAATGCAGCTGTATGGTAAGGCGTGCAGGAGATGGACGTATGGCAGATATCAGCGGTTTTTAGAAATGCGTGATGGGGAGCGATGACACGGGGAGAGATCTTTTATGTTGTAGTTATTGGAAGATTGCAGCGTTATGCACATAATGAAATATGGATTTGACGACCAAACTGAGGGTTCCACATATATTGGAAATGGAACCGACAATTGCATTTCTCTAGTTGTTCCACATCCAACACCTCTCATCGATACAAGTAGTTGTTCGTGAATTTATTACCATAATAGTCCATCTCCTCATCACTTCTCATCGTCGCATTGGCCCGAACAACTTGCACAACTCCATCCCAAAGCCCTTCAGTCTCAGCGTCAAGATTTCCCGCATCAATTTTCTGCTGATGAACTCGTTTACGATCTTTTCTGAAGCTAGAAACCGTCGAGATAGTGTCGAAGATAGTTGTCTCAGCAGGTCTTTTCATAGAATGTTGATTCGTGGATTGACCAAAGTTGACCTCTTTCTCAGAAGCTCCATGGTGCGCGAATCGTCCGCCCTCGATGGTGGGGAACATGTTCTCCTCTTCTCCGAAGAAACTAAAATCTGTCGCGGCAGCATTCCACAGGACTTCGGAATCCCGATCGTCAGTCATTGATCTGGTACCTTGATGCTGCCAAGGACTAGCTTTGCTTGATATTGGGGCTTCATTTTGACTCATCTCCAGAACTAGTCGTTTGAGAGCGAAGATCTTGGTCTCCGAGTGCTTCAACGTGGAATAATGGCCTTTGCGTCCTGGTGGTAAAGCGTAGTCAAGCTGAGCTTGTTTGCGGGCAAATGAGGCTTCTTCTGCACACTTCTCAACGAATCGAACGACGCGGTCGGCCACGTCTTTGCTGGTAGAAATGATTGGCACATTTGTGAGCACAAGGGTCTTCACGTGAGGCAGCATTGCAGGATGTAAATTGTGACTAAGGGCGATGTGTGAATTGAGTCTCGCCTGTCGTTCCGTACCCATCGACGAATAGCTCCGAGGTCTTGGTGTTTGTGGCGGAGTAATGGCAGGGCTGCATGATGCGGACGATGTTGTGAAACTTGGAAATCCAGTCGCGGTCATTGTTGGCTCACCAAAGGCAGAATCGGGACTCAGGTGAGTCTTGCCCATGTCGTGAGTGACATCCTCAACGACCTCCGGGAGGCACTCACTGTCACGCCTCTTGACTTGAGTACCACTCGTACTGTCAGGCACTTCGATCTTGTAAGTGTCATCAGTAGCTGCTGAGACCACAAATTGCATAGGATCACCCTCGAGCTCGTACCGTGTAGTTTGTTCGTCAGTCGGGAGCTCGAGCGTTTGCGGCCTGACAGAGTTACCATCTAGCTCCGCTGTATGCGAAGGCAGTGATGGCAGAGCAGTATCTGCTAGCTCGATTCGACCGTGCACGACTTCTTCGGTCTTGAAGCGAGGGGCATCTTTGGTGATCAGACTGTGATCGATCCTGAGAAATGACATCGCCTCTGACGCGTGCTTTGCAAGGACGGGAGTCAGCTTTTCTGCGCCAGGCGCATCGTCATCCTGATACCATTCTTCTCCGTCTGAAGAAACGCGTCGTATTCTTGCTGCAGATACCGATCCAACGTCCAATACGTGAAGCCTGCCTGACCTTACGAGTCCTGACACACCCTCCACTGTGAGTCCATTATTGGCAATGTAGAGGTGCGTGAGACCGCCTGCTGGTGCATCTTCGATCGCCAGGCGACTGACGAAGTTGCCTGTAAATGCATTACGTAGATAGCCTTCGAACTCCTCGCCTTGATAGATCTCAAGCATCTCGGAGCCAAGATAAGGTAACAAGTTTGGCGAACGTTGGCCTGCTGCCTGCGGCAACGTCCCGTCGTGCTGGCTAGCAGTCCTAGTGAAGCAATTTTCCAACAGAGTCCTGACCCCACGATCAGATACTTGGTTGTCTCTGATATCAAGACTTCGTACTCTCAAGCCAACTGACTGGGCGAGGACCTCAACATTCTCGTCCTTTAGACCGACTCCTCGAAGCTTCAGAACCTGAAGTCCAGCAAACTTCCCGTGGGTCGTGAGAACAATAGGATCTCGAGCAGGGTATGTGAATGACAGGTCAAGGTATAGTAGACTTTCCAATCGGCTCAAAGCCGCTGCCAGGCTACTCGAAGTCACATTGGGACATCGAGACGCATCCAGAAGCCGCAGATGGAAGGTAGGGATCGTGTTCAAAGTCGTCGAAGGTCTCTGGAACGTCATTCCGCTGGAGCCCGGTAGCTCTAACAGTCCATCAGGCAAATATTGTCGCTCTTCAGACTTTCTCCGCATAAGCACCAAAGCCTGCAAAGCCGCATAATCGAAGAATGGTAGACCTCGTACAATGAGCGACTGAAGATTTGGTAGCCTCTCCATCAAGTCGCGTAACCAGTCCGAGTGTGGTCCATTGTACAGTTCTGCATGCGCAGGCGGCAAATGTAATGTATGCGTCAATGATCGGACCAGAAGTCGGGCAGTCTGGAGTGTTCTTCGGAACCGCGTGAGAGCCACATAGACGGCGTCATTTTCGACGCCGAAATGAGAAGCCGGGTTGCCCCAGATGTGAGGCGTGAAAGTGGCGTGCCATCTGCTACAGACCAGCGATGCCGAGCAGAGGTCTGCAGAAGGAATGTAGCGGGCTATGATGTCCCAGAGGTCGACGAGGGTGGCATGTTCGTAGCTAGGAGGCGCGGCTTCCATCGTTGCGTGTGACGGCTCCCATCAGCATCGGTGTGCGCTATTGAAGACTTGTGTGCAGAGAAGTTTGGCATGTGTAGTTGCATCGTTCATCTTGTGCCTGCCTGTGGAGAGTGGAAGTAGACGCAGCAGCGAGGCTGTGACGTTGGCTGTGCATGAGACCAAGTCTTGGCAGGATCCTTCATCCTTTAGGATCAGCGATCAATACAAGGCCAGTCGAAGTCGCTAAGGAGCAGGTTCACTTCAGTACTATGTTCAGCTCGATTCTTGGGGCATCACTACGTGCATTCGCTTGCATATGTCTTCAGAAGAGCATGCGCGATCAATACCTTCCATCATCCGCCTTAATCAAATCCGCTCCCTTCTCAGCAACAGCATAAGTAGTACTCATGATATTCCCACTCACATGTCCTGGGAAAACACTCGCATCCACCACTCTCAACCCCTTCACTCCCATAACCTTCAGCGTATCATCCACAACCTGTCCCATTGAACACGTTCCAATCAGATGATACTGGGTCGAGATATTGTTTCTCACATATTCTTCCCTCGCCTCCTGGCTCGTGATGTCTATGTCTTTCGGCGGTAAGACCCTATCGCCGAGGGATTTGGCGAGAACAGGTTGTTGAACGACTTGATCCATCCATTTGATGCCTTCGGCGAGAATTTTGGCGTCTGCTGGGTTGCGGAAGTAGCCTGGGTCGATGCGTGGGTGGGCGGTGGGATCGGAGGAGGTGATGTGGACTGTTCCGCGCGACAAGGGGTGTTCGAGGCAGACGAGCATGGAAACACGTTGCTTGCCTTTTGGTCTACATATATGTCAGCAAATGCAATTGTGGAGCATATCGTTCTACTTACGGAAGAGCGAAGAAACCAGTCTGATCGTCACCACGACTGACATCTAGCTGGCAACCAATACAGAACGTCTGAATGTTCGCAAAAGTCGGATCAGAAAGTTGCTTGACAATGACGTCCTCTTGTCTTTTCTCCCAGTCCGTCTTGGCCAGAGAATTCTTCCTGATCTCGCTGATCGTCTCATCCAGAGTCTCCTTGTCGACCAATGAAGCGTACGACACAAACCCCATCAGCATGCCTGGGGATCCAAGTGGGCCATTATTCGTCTCACGATACATTTCTTGCATGGCCGCCGAATACTCTTCCCCATGCATTGCATCGAGCGAGTTGATACCTGGTTTGAGATCGTATACCATTCCTCCTAGAACATGGTCTTCGAAATGCTTCCCGACATTCTCGTTCTTGATCTTGCATTCCACTCCAGCAGCGGCGAGTACCTCTGGGTCACCAATACCAGACAATTCGAGAAGCTGAGGGCTGTTGATCACCCCGCCGGAGAGGACAACTTCCTTCGACACTTTGACTTGAGACAGCTTGCCGCCATGGCTGAACTCGACGCCAACAGCCTTGTCTCCCTCGAGAAGAATCTTGGTGGCGAGAGCCTCTGTGAGGACTCTGAGGTTTTGTCGCTGGAGATTTGGGCGGAGGTAGCCAGTCGCTGCATAGCTTCTTCTTCCTGGATCGTCGGTTCTGTTCACTGCAGCCAAGCTGGAGTAGAAGCCATAGTGGTCTCCGGACCAAGCATCGTGCAAAGTTCTGTCATTACCGCCGACTTCGTATGCCGCCTCGCAGAAGTCGTACTCGAATGGCTCGTAGTAGTCGTTGAAAGAAGTATGAATGGGTCCATCGCTACCATGATACTTCTCCTTAGCTGCTGCAGGCATGAACTGAGCACTCGGCGGGTCTTTCTCGCTTGGGTCTAGAGTCTGATGTTTCTTGAAATATGGAACCATGTCATCCCATCCCCAGCCCTTGTTACCCAGCGATGCCCATCCATCGTAATCTTTCCGGCTCCCGCGAACATACATTAGATAATTTATACCAGAAGATCCGCCAAGCAACCTGCCGCGAGGCATAGAGTATGTCTTGTTTCCAGCTGTCGGCACTGGCTCTGATTGGAAGCACCAATCGTACTTCTCGTGTCCGATCATCGTTGGGTATAGACCTGGGGTGTACACCTGTGGATCCTCCATCAAGTCTTTGCCAGCTTCAATCACTCCGACTTTGACATCAGGATTCTCGGACAGTCTTGCGGCAACGCAAAGACCAGCCGTGCCACCTCCAACAATACAATAGTCGAACTCTTGCGAGAGGAATTCGTCGATGCTGCAGAGCGCCGAGCCGGAGTGGCCATTTGCGCCGTTCGTGGTTCCTGGCATTTTGTTAGTTGTTGGCTTAAGACAACAAGTCTGGATTCGATTATCGCGATTTATGTCACGGAGCAGTTTGCATTTTCTCCAGTGATTTAATACCTTGCCCGGTGCAATGGAACCTACGTCGATCAATCAGAGTCTTGTCGCATTCACCCCTCTCTTCTTCAAGTAACACGCGTCTGCACGCCTATGAAGGATGCGAGCTCAGCTGCCCTGCATGAACAGCTGCTGTACTCCGCATTCAGTACCTCTGGGGTACTGGCTACAACCTGCTATTCGCTGCGGTCTCTTCCTGTTGAACGCCCAGTCTGCGTGACATGCATTGAATCGTGTTGCCACTGACGACCATCGGCCATTGTTCGGCGGTGGGTCGTTAAGCTGCTCCAAAAGATTCATTGCTAGGCTCCATGGCCAAGACCTCAAACCTGATGATACCTGTTGACTGATACCTATCGCTTCTTGAAGGGTTCTGGCTGCGGGGTCTGCGCATTCTGCCTCTTCATGCGTCCAAAATACGCGTCTTGCCGTGCAAGCTTTCGAGCGCACAGCTTCGTTCGTCTCGAGGACGGTTCAACATCAGAGGTCGTGGGATTGATGGCTGGCAAACACGATCTCACCGCATCAAACCACCCAGATCCTTTTCCATGTCGTTGACTCGTTCAGTCAGCGTCTGCTTCTTCTTCTCGAGCTCTCTAACGTCGGCTTCTTCCTTCTCCAAATCCTCCTTCGTGATGAAAGGCCCTGTGATTGTCTTGTCTTCGTCCTCGTATGGTATCAGGTCCTCGTCGTCGTCCGACACCGGTAGTCGATTCATGCGCGCCAGATCTTCAGTTTGCTGATTGACTTTCGCTTCATAGTGCTTGATGTTGGCAGTCAATTGTCGATGCCGACTGCGTAACTGGGAGATCTTGTCTGCAGTTCCGGGAATATTGTAGACTGCCAATAATCTCTCTGCACCCTCAAGGAGGACCTCGACATCCATCTCGCCTTTGATTCGAGCAGCTGCAGACTCTTGGCGTGTACGATTGTACAGATCACCACCTAACACAGCAGCAACGGCTCGACTCTTGGATTGCCGCTGACCATAGACAGTGGCTCGACGCTTGGGTGTCTTTGCAGTCGATGCCGCAGGAGGATTTGAAGTGTTGTTCGAGTCATTGTTGCCCGGTGCTCCTGGAAGAGGTGGCGGCGCCAGGTGAAACAGCGCCCGCTCGTGTTGCTCTGTATCTCGGATCAAGGATGTGATGTCGTGTTGAGAAAGCAATGCATTTGTGAACATCTTCGGCCCAGGAAAGGGGAGTTCTGCTATGGAAGTGGCGCATAGTGAGATTTGCTCCAAATGAGAGTTGAGGAGGGCCGCCATGGTGAGTAGAGCCTTGCTTGATTTCTTCTACGCGTCCCGAGAAATCGCACAGTGTCTTGGCCAAGAAGTAGAAGTGAAGTTCGGAAGTTGAGTTGAGGAAGACGCGCCTCGAACGTGACGCAAAGTCGCAAACACGCACGGACCTCGCTGGAGCTTGCGTTGCGTTGCTGCTGGCTGAGGAAGCCGATCGGCCATCACTGCATCAAACACACGACACTCGACCTCGCCATCCACGCCGCCCACAACACCGCCACTCGACCTTGCGAAAATGGCGGACAAGATGGAAGTCGATGCCGTCAACGGCGAGAAGCAGCAGGAGAGCACCGGCCCAGCGCCAGACCTCACGCCAGAGCGCAGTACGTCGCCATCGGCTGCCTCGTACCACGATAGCACATGCTAACACATCACTTCCGATAGTCATTCAGAACAACCTCAAGTTCATCAACCAGGCCGTCGAGACCTTCGATTCGCGATTCACACTACGAGCGCTCCGGAGCATATCGACCCTTCGCAAATCACCCAACTTCGCTGAGGCTATCGTGCTGGGCATCCGAACCGCATACCCAAAGCCATCGAGGCCGCGCCAAATATTGGAGGAGTTACTTCCCAAGAGTGTGCAAGCTGCGCAAAATGGATTGGCCGGGAAAGAGAAGGAAGCGATAGAACAGCACGTACATCAAGAGGTGTGGGCGTACCTAGGCGTCTTGGTGCAGGTGAGTAGTGGACGAGAATCGTGAGGAAAATCACGCTGACAGCCACAGGTGTACCTGTATGACAACGGCGAGTTCCAAAAAGGTGCTGACTTCAGTGACAACTTCGTCGATAAGATTCGGGAGTGGAACCGCCGAAGTCTCGATCAGATCGGCGCAAAGGCATACCACTACTACTCGTTATTCTTCGAGGAGCTCAATCCAAAGCCTCCCTCAAAGCAAGCGAAGGTGATCGAGCTCCGACCGACACTTCTGGCCGCCCTTCGATCAGCAGTCATCCGCAAGGATGAGGATACACAAGCGGCGGTGACTGTGCTCCTTCTACGGAACTACATTAGCACAGCGGACATCACCCAGGCGGACCTGCTGGTCGCTCAGACACAATTCCCGCAATCCGCGTCGAACAACCAGGTCTGCCGCTACCTCTACTACATCGGCCGCATTCGAGCAATTCAACTCGCATACACGCAGGCCCACGAGAACCTCGAGTCGGCTACACGGAAGTCGCCTACCACCGGACCAGCGGTTGGATTCTATCAGCAGTCTATGAAACTCCTGATTGTTGTCGAATTGTTGATGGGTGACATTCCAGAGCGATCTCTCTTCCGCCAACCGACCCTCGAAGCCGCTCTCTACCCCTACCTCAAGCTGGTGCAGGCCGTTCGCGTCGGTGACCTGCAGGCTTTCCTGAAGTGCGTCAACCTCAACGAGGTGCAATTCCGCAAAGACGGCACCTACACTCTCATCCTCCGACTCCGCCAGAATGTCATCAAGACCGGTGTCCGCATGCTGTCGCTCTCCTACTCCCGAATTTCCCTCCGCGATATTTGCACGCGTCTCGGCGTAGAGAGTGAAGAGTCGGCAGAATACATCACCGCAAAAGCTATTCGAGATGGTGTCATCGAGGCCAGTCTGGATCACCAGAACGGACACATGGTGACTGTGCCGCAGAAGGATGCCTACAGCACAACGGAGCCAAGCGAGGCTTTCCATGCCAGAATTAGCGCTTTGTTGGGCATGAGAGATGAGTGCGTTATGGCTATGAGATACCCGATGAACAAGCACCGCCAGGAGATCGCAGAGGCTGCAAAGGCTCGGGATCGCGAGCGGGAGTTGGCCAAGGAGATCACGGAGGGCGATCTGGATGAGGAAGAAACCGATGGTGGCTTCGATGGCATGTGAGAGACGGCCTTGAGATGATTAGTCGTCGTCAAAAGCCAGAGTAAGCTGCATCCAGCCAGTGGCTTGTGTATAATATGCATCATCGATAGAGCTGCGAGCACGAACGACTTTCCACGACCGGCTGAGCAATACCGCGCTTGGTTCGAGAGAATCTTGCCATTGTTGCCGTTCTCTACCTTCGAGCAGCACCGTTGAAGAGAGAACTGTCATTGCATTTTCTATCGCGAAAGTCTGAGGGGAAATAGGTTTCTCTCGCTTTGCGAACTTCCTTCCATCGCCATGCTCATAGGAGTCGTAGATATCATCCGGCTCTAGACGACCCCTTCACCATCTGTCATCATCCCTACCACCATCTCCATACTCCTCATCATCCCGCCCTTCAGCTCGTCCTTGATCATAAGCATCGTCAATACGATCTCCATAACCCTCAACCTCGCCCACTTTATCTCCCATCCAACCCGCCGCACGCTCCGGAGCATCTTCCACATCGTCAACCGCATTATCCCATTTCCTCTCAACCCGCCCCGGCACATCTTCCACATCATCCACAGCATTATCCCACCTCCTCTCCACTCTATCCGGAAACCCCTCCATCTCACCCACCTTCTCTCCCGTCCAACCCGCGACATTCTCCGGAGCATTTTCGATATCTCGACCAAACTCATTGAATTTGTTTTCGGCGGAGTATTTGTCTTCTTCCCAGTCTTCTTCGACTTTTTCGCCTTCGTGCATGAGGAGAGCTCCGCCGGCGATGCCTGCGGCTGCGGCTGCTGCCATTCCTAGCCAGCCGTGGCCGGATTTTTTCTTGTGCTCTTCTTCTTCGTGCTGTGAGGAGCCGCCTTGAGGTCCCATTGGGTAGCCGCTGCCGCCTTGGTGTTGTTGGTATTGGGGGCCCGGACGCTCGTAGCCGCCGGGTCCTGATGGGCCGCCGTGGGGTCCGCCACTGGGAGAGATATTAGTTTCCTCCTCAAGGTGATTCGATTGTAATGGAAACATACCCATAACCTCCATCATATGCTGGTCCTAGTCCTGCGTTGTGTCCTCCACTTCTGCGAGGAAATTCGAAAGTTCGCTCGCCGTTCTCTGGGTTGACGAAGATGTAGCGGCCGTCTCTGGCGTCCCACTCTGCTCTCCATGGGTAAGGCACATCTTGTGGTGGAGGAGGTCTGTTATCGCCGTATCCGCCACCGTATCTGCCACCACCGCCGTTGTGGTTCCCTCCTCCACCACCATAGCCTCCGCCGTAACCGCCTTGTTGTTCGTAGCCGCCTTGGCCACCGTAGTACTGGTTCGCAGCCATTGTTGCAGCTGGCGAAGCTCAGAGGTCTCTCGAGGTAAGCGAAGCTGTTCAAAAATAGAGATGTGTTAAAGAGAGGTCAGGTGTTCTTATGAAGAGAAGCAGAGCGAGGTGACGTGAAGTAATGAAGTGAGCGAACCAACAAACGATGCATACGTAACCTCTGACCCTTCTTGTACAATTCGTGCAAGAGCGAGCTGCCCCGCCAGCACGTGCATGTCTAGCAACTGCGCGTATGGCCACATTATGCGGTAAAGGTAAGCTGCGGTGAGAGCGCGGTAGGTGCATGCACAAGCTCGCGAAATTCCCCTGCATGGAGTCGAGGTCCAGAGCTGGCTGGCTAAGCCTCCGTGGTCTTTTCCACAGATCGCTCAAGCCATTTGTCGGCGTTTCTCAATACGAAGTCCATCAAGATTTGTGTTTTTCGCACAGCCACCACGGCAGTCGTCAGTCGCGCTGTCTGAGCAGAGGCGGTGCAGCGACGGCAACACGCGGATTGAAGATGCGGCGTTTCTGAAGATTGACGGCAGGGATAGGAATCGGGTTCTGCAGGGATCGAAACTGGTCAAGCCTTTTGTCTGTTGCTTGGCAAGAGCTTGGTCTCCCTCACCTGCATCACAGTGGCCGTTTCAGCTCCATGCTTCAACGACTTCACATCGCCTCCTATATTCCTCTAGTCGGTGTTCTGCACTTTCGCCATTCCAAAGTTCCCGAACATCTTCGCTTGTCAGGGTCGGCAGACCCACTTGTTCCACTACAAAACTTGCCGCAACGGCTCCATACTTTCCAGCCTCCGCATAGCTACCGGTCTCTTGATATCCTATCGCAAAAGCGCCGAGAAAAGCATTGCCGGCACCGGTAGTATTGATAACACTCTGCGATCCCGAGCTATGATATGCCGGAAGCCATATCGGTGGAATTGTTCTGCAGAGCATCAGTTTTCAGATCAGCAGAAATGAGCCGGATGCTCACCTAGACATGATCAGACAGCCATGCTCGGCACATCTGATTACCGCACAGCCATTGCCAGAACCTATTCCTGCTTGCACAAAGCGCGCCGCCTGCGCCTCTATCCGACGACGATCGAATTCTGGATCTGATCCGTCGCCGAAGAAGCTGGCCAGCTCCATGTGGTTCGGAGAGAATGCATCGATCGTTGCCGCAGCCAACAAATGTTCTTCAAGACTTTCCGGACTGCATGATTTTGCTTGTGGTTCCCAGATCAGGAGAGGTCTCTCCAGATCGTGCTGTGACCGACGTGCATCCAAGATCTTGCTTACCGATTCCGAGAGTGTGGCTGGAACTTCGAAGAAGTGGAAGCATCGCGCATGGCGGACAACAGACTGCTCCAAATCATCCGGACTCGTGTTCAGTGGCGGGGTAAGCCGCTCATAGTAGCGCTCTACTACGATCAGCTTGACCATGTGCCTCAATATCGACATCAAGGCGCAGAACATGCATTCGACTTACCACTCTCAGATGCCCCATAATGGACGATGCCTCTCGCGGTTGGTACTTCTTCACGTGTCAGAAGTATGAGATCCACTCTCCAGCTTTGAAACAAATGGATCACATCGCCTGGAAACCCCGCTCCCTCCAATAGTACCAAGCAGATGTTCGCTGGATCCTTTGGCGAAAATAGTCGGGCTCCCAAAGTTGCTGCAGCAGTCAATGTGTGCTTGAAAATTCCAACTTGGCCTATATACCAAATGTGACTGAGCCTCCGACAATATCCTCACGGACTGTCTTGCCCCCTTTCCTTATTTCGTCGAGCCATACTCCGCCAAGGGCAACAAAGCGTGGACCTTCTACCTGCTGCTCCAGAGAGTTCGAAGAAGCGACAGGCATTGATGCTTCTGAGCTTTGCTGTGCGTGTGGTCCAATACTTGATCGCACTGATCTGCACACCAGTGTTAGCTCAACTGCGCTTTTGGCTCGGAGCTTGCAGAATCATTATGTGCTGCGTGGGAAGGGCCGTGGAGGGCGAGATGCAAGTGCATGCGCATGCACACGATCTCGCGCAAGAAGTAGTGTTGACTGCAGCGGCAGCATTGCAATATCAGGTCAGTGTGCGATGTGAAAAAGTGGGTTGGAGAATCCGGCCCTTTCTCCATGCCGTCTGCCTCTCAAGCTGACCTTGAAGCAGAAATTGTCTCTTGGCGAGAGGATCCAGGACTACACTGCGTGTCATGAAGCACTGGCTATTACCGAGATCTTCGAGCGAGTATTATTGTACCTTCCGATACGATACTTGTTACTCGCTCAGGGTGTTAGCATGTATTGGCGCGAGGTTATCGACAAATCTCAGTCACTTCAGAAAGCTCTGTTCTTCTTCCCGGCTGGTGGGCCTCTCTGCTATATGGATTGGGAATTCGACGACAAGAAGTACTATTATCCCTTCTGGAATCTTACCCTGAATCCGGAACGGAATCGGCCAATCTGCGGTGAATACGGAACCGAAACGTACGTGCAATACCGAGCACACTGGGGACAAACGCGGCAAGATGTGAACAAATATCGCGTGTTTGTGAATCCCCTACTTGCTGAGCTCTTTCCGATTCTCAACCCGAGAGGTACTTGGAATTCGTTGGGTGATCCGCCCTCAGGCATGATGAATTCAAAAGCTTCCTGGAGGAGGATGTACCTGACCCAGCCGCCTGTCGCACAGTTGTTTATCAAGAGCAACCGGTCAGATCGTCTCTGGGAGTACACGAGTCTAGACACCTTCGGCCAGCGCATTCTGTGCGGCCTCCGCGGACGGGAACTCTGGGGTCGACTCGGCCACGAGAGTAGGCGGATGTGGATCAATGGTGTGATGGATTGGCAAGAGTACAGAGGGGAGGAGGACTTGAAACGAGTAGTCCGCGAAGAAGGGGAGGAGGACCTGGAACAAGTAGTCCGCAAAGAAGGCGACCAGGGTCGGCTCTGCTCCTAGCCTGAAAGAGGTGTCCTTGGTGATAGAGATTCGACTTGCTGCCAAAAGTTCGTCTGGCTCCTAGTTCTCAGGGGCAGAACCTTGGAGAGTGTCGCTGCGAAACCCAGGTCTTCGCGAGCGAACAAGTACAGGTAGTGTAATCATTTGGAGCGAGCCGTCGCAAAAGATAATCTTAAGCTCTGAGCAGAGTCGTCTGTCTCCAGGTCCACTTTGATCTTCTTGCCGCTTGTAGAATCCGAAGTCTAGCACATCGTGCCATAACGAAAATGATTAGAAGTTGCCTTTCTTCGATTCGAGATGTTGATATCTTGCTTCCAGGCGTAAAGGTCGAGGGCCAGCTTCCAACCTAGTTATGGCAGAGAGACTCTCTCATGTACCAAAATGTCGCCCGGCCAATGGCTGTAGGCGACCACGGGGTTGTGACGAGTGTAGGTACAGAAGATACGGAACAAATCAGAAGATCTTGACATACCACTTGGATGCTTTCTTGCTCACCGTCACCGATCTTTCAGCTTGTTATCTCTGCCTTTCGCGATCGTTCCGAGCCAACAGTATTTGGAAAGCGAAGGCGAAGAGGATCGAAAGCTGCGCGGAAGGAGATGTCCCACGTCCCACGCTTGCTGATGAGTCAGCAGCTCCTGCACTCGATCTTTCGATTCGAGTTCTCCAAGCTGCAATCCTCTGCGGCAGTCGCGAAACTGCCGACATGTGAATCTAGGCCTTCTGTCGAATGCATATGCACATATACTGAGCACATAGACAGTGATCAACACGCTTGCGAGCAACACGGCGTCAATGCGCACGGCGGAGCGATTACGGAATGACGAAGGCCAAGTCGGGCGCCGAGGTTGCGAAAGTTCAGGACGATGGACGGGGATGCGATTGCGTGACGGCATAGGGCTCGCACTGGGCTTCCGTAAAGACAGAATTGAGGGCAAGAGGAAACGCTACGTTTTATGTTGCTGCCGGGGGTCACTGGAAACTCACAGTGGGGGTTTCCGCATCACCATGCAGACAGCAATATCCTGTAGACACGTGAGGCAGGTTCATTGAAAAGGAAAATGCAGCGGAAAGATAGTAGGTACGCTGAGCCTCGCGAGAATTGCTCATGTTCATTCTGGTCGTAATAGGGCGAGTCGCCATTCAACCATGCTAACGCCTTCTCCCCTCGCAGCTACTACTGCTTAAGCCCGCCAAAAGTGGTGAGCATAGCATCCTTCAAACGCCTTCCCATGCCCATATTCTCCTTGTTCGGATGGTCCTGAAAACTGACGGCCTTGACCGAGTTTGCCGTTGCCGGCCTAGGCTGCTTGCCTCTAATACTTGCGGCCGGCTTTGCCATGTCGTGTTTCTCGCGGTTGTTCTGCTGGATGTCGCCGTTGTGCGGAACAGCGAAATCTCGTGCTATGGGAGTTGCAGCCTCCGACGAACTGTAGCCAGAGTCCTTGCGCTTGACGGGTCCTATCGAACCCGGCCTTGCATTGGTCTCACCTGCTGCAACTCCCTCGCACCCCTACGAGATCCCGTGCTGCTGCTTGAGCTCTTCTAATCTCTGCTGGCGCTCGGCGAGATCTTGTTGGCTCTTGGCCACTGCGAGGGTGGTCAGTCTGTTGTCCAATGCACATATCTGTCCACAGCATGCATACTCTTTTCTGGCTGGTGATAGAGAACGACCAGATAGCGGTTCTGGAAGTTGAAGCCGTTCAATTTGTCGCAGGCCGACTTGGCATCTAGTACATCTTCGTAGACGACGAATGCAGTGCCCTTGGTGTTGGAGGCGATGCCTTGGCGGATTTGACTAGAGGAGGAATGTAAGCACGTGAACTCTTCACCGGGCCATCGCGCGGCCTCGAGACAGCAGCGCAAGTCGCGCAAGACGTACCGGATAGGCCCAAATTTGCCGAAGAGGTCGAATAGCTCCTCGGTGGAGACGTTGTAGCTCAGGTTCTTCACGAAGAGTGCACTGCTCGTTATCAGTCGGCCGCTTTGGGGTGTAGATTTCGGACATGGGCGCCGTCGCAGGCGATGCGGCAGGACTTACCGGTTGACTTCCGGCGCGAGTTTGTTCTTGTTCATAGCTTGGCTGAATGAGGCGGAGAGGTCGTGGGTGTCGGATGCGACGAGTGGTATGGGCGTGGGCAGTGTGCAGATGGATCGTCCTCGGAGGAGTGGTATGGCTTTGACGTGTCACGGGCCAGGCAGACACGGGATGTCCCGTCAGGCCCCAAGGCGGCAGGAGCTCAGGTCGCGCGGATTGGAGTTGGAATGGAGAGCGAGGCCAGGACCTTCGAGAGACGACCGACCGCTACTACTGTAGACTCCTGTTCACTGTTCCTGACACTGTGCAGCCACGTACCGCTAACGTGCTGGCTGCACCCTGCACGCACGAGTCTGGTTCGCATTGTTGATCACATCTCCACACAACCACCGACCAAGCGACTCACTGCCGCTCCTTCCCCACCTCGACCGTTGCGCGCGACTCACCGTCTCTCCTCCACGCACCACCTCCACCACCACTGCCGCGAACGACTGCAGACGAGGAGAAGCTGGAATTGCGGAGAAACACCGCTGTGCGCTGTGCAGTCGTGTGAAGCGCGACCATCGCAGCGTATGGCCGAGTAAGCACTGCACTCTCCTCCGAGCACGCCGATTCCCGCGGCGACAACAGCCCACCTCTTCCACGATGTCGCGAACGTACAACCCTCTCTTCAAACGAGCCTTCGACGACGGGCAAGGCCGTCGCAGCCCCGACCGTCCTCGCTTCAGTCCTCTGTCCTCGCCGCGGAAGTCGCCCGTCAAGCTCACGGCATTGGAGCCCAGCTACAACTACCCAGCGCTGAACAACCATGTCGATTACCATGTGCGCCCGGAGGCGCAGTACACGGCTACACCGCAGCAGAGGCAGCGCAGTGATAGCTACAGGAGTGGTCACCACAGGACACCCTCGACCATAGACACACTCGCCGAGGCGGCATTGGCGCTTAGCCCGGCGCATAACACCACCACGCAGGCAAGTCCGGCATGGAATGGCTTCAGATACCCTCCCTTGCCACGGCCTCGTAACAGCGCGAACGAACCACCCCACAAGCGAGCACGTTCCGAGGTGTTTCCCTCTCCGCTGGTCGGACAGTACGCCTCGAGGCCAGCTACGAGCTACGAGCAAGGCAACGCCCGATCGCGAGAGGCACCGCAATATTCGCCAGGAGCAGATACATATGAGAGCCGGGTGGAAGAAGCTGCGCTTCTATTGAACTTCCGTACAGGTGGCTGGCCCACCCACAATGCCCGCCCCGCACCACAGCCAACAACAGCAGCGCACACTACGACTGGATTCAGGCCTCATGCGAATAGCTTTCCGCAGGACCCTCAGCATAGTCGTCCCGTCGATCTCGCCGCACAGGCTCCCTTACTACCGCCCTTCAATCCTCAGAATGGCAATGTGCCTCGACCGACGCTTCCTTTCCCCCAGCAGACCATTGAGGATTCTGCAGCAGCCTCTGCATACGCCCGACCGCCTGTCCAACTCGATAATACATTTCAACATGCTCACCGGCAACCTCAGACCGATGTCGAAATGCCCGACGCGCCCCCTCGCCCTCGCTCCTCTCGAGCACATGATTCCTCACGCGCTGTGAGCACCGACGTCACAATGAGCGAAGCATCCGAGAACACAGCGAAAGCGAAGCGAACTGTTGCTAAGAATAAATCGCGGTCTACAACCTCACGAAGGAGCATGAATGAGAAAGCAGCGTCGAAGAGGGCGGCGTCGCGGAAGAAGACCCCGGACGCATCGAAAGCGGCGAAAGCTGCGGCGCAACTTCCGGGAGCAGATTGGGAAGTGAAGCCAGACAGGAACCGCAGGAAGAGCTTCAATGGTGCCGAGCAAGCGCAGTCTAGCGACCCGCATTTGCAGCGCGGTCAGTCTGTTCCAGCTGAGATTCCCATGTTGGTCCGCCAAATACCGGTCACCAAGGAACCAAGTAGATCAAGGAGATCCAAGGAAGTCACGTCCGAAACAGTCTGTGCCGGCTGTGAGATTGCCCGAGAGACCAGCAGAGCCAATCCAGAGTTGGACGAGTGGGTGTGCTGCAACGGGTGCAAGAAGTGGTATCACTTGGATTGCGCTGGGTTCTCCAAGGCTTCGGAAGTACGTGATGTCGACAAATTCTTCTGCAAGCCTTGTGAGCCCGTGCATGGTAAGACTACTTACGTACGCAAGAGCACGCGCGCGCACGCCTCCGTCGACTATGCTGAGCTCCAGCGAGGTGTGTTGAAGACCAGCGAGGAGAGTATGGAGCATCACTACGTGCAACCTATCAAAGATGGCACATTCCAGTTCGATCCAGAGAACTTCCCGCGTATGCGACCAGAGCTCGTGACGCGAGAGTTCTTCGAGAAGAGCAGTACGTTCACCGAACCGATTTGCATACCAGCAGAGTGGAATCCTCGGCCGTGGTTGCGGAAGCGGCAGCAACGAAAAAGTAGCGATGATACTGTGGGAGCTGATGCGGACAACACTGAAGACATGGCGACTGATGACTACGAATATGATGCTGTTCCTGATGACGGGCAAGACAAGCTGGATATGGTCATGCCTGAGGATCTGACAGTGCGACAAGTCTGCAATCTGGCAGGCCCTGACACCCCACTAGATGTCATTGATGTGAAAACGCAGAACTCAGGCGCGAAGTGGACGCTCAGCCGCTGGGCAGACTACTACGAAGAGACAGGCGACGACAAACCCATTCGCAATGTCATCTCTCTGGAAGTATCTCAGACTAAGCTCGGCCGTCTGCTCCGTCGCCCGAAGGTCGTACGCGACATCGATCTTCAGGACGAAGTCTGGCCGCAAGAAGAAAAGGACAAGGGCAAGTGGCCTAAAGTCCAATTTTATTGCCTCATGTCAGCGGCGGACAGCTACACAGACTTCCACATCGACTTTGGTGGCAGCAGTGTCTACTATCACATCTTGAAGGGCAAGAAGACGTTTTTTTTCATCCCTCCGAAACCGAAGCACCTGAAAGCCTACGAAGAGTGGAACGACAGCCCTCAACAAAATTATACATTCTTACCCAGCATCACGGGCGAGTGCTACCGAGTCGACCTCAACGAAGGAGATACCATGCTCATTCCTTCCGGCTGGATCCATGCGGTCTGGACTCCTGCCACAAGTCTCGTCATTGGTGGGAACTTTCTGACCAGATTGTCGTTCAAGAATCAGTTCCGAGTCGTGGAAATCGAGAAAGCCAACGAAACGCCCATGAAGTTCCGGTATCCATTCTTCCAAAAGATCATGTGGTACACTGCTATCAAATCCATGAGGGACGATCCGATGCCAGACACTGTTGCTCAAGCTTTCCATCAAGGATACAGATACGACAGGCAGACACCTGTCTGGGCTGACTATGACGGGGATCTTGCTGCGATCGATGGTCGCCCAGGAGCCAAAAATGCCCGCTACTACAGCCAGGCTGAAATCGAAGGCCTGCCAGAATTGGTGACCTTCATTTTCCACACTGTGATGCTGGTAATGGGTCGTGTCGAAGGCATTTCGCAAGACCGCATGAAGCGCGTCAACGCGTCGATCCCAAAAGGGCATGGTGAGCCACTCGAGGTTGCCAAGAAATTTGCCCTGTGGGTCGCGTGGAAGCGCGGAAACGAGGATCCTCCCGCATGGGCACATCCTGACGCTGTGCTTCCAAACAGCAAAGAAGAAGGGCCTCCGAAGAAGTTGTCGGCGCGTGCGCTGAAAGAAATGGAGCGCAAAGAAGCCATCGCTGCGTGGAGAGTGGCGCCGGACCGTCAAAGTGCAAGGGTCAAAAACGCCACGGCTGCCGCTAGCATTTCGACTGCACCCGGCGCTAGCGTGGCAACGGCAACTCCTGATCGCGCGACAAGTTTTGCTCCATCACCATCATCGACTCAACACCCGAAAGGCACCGAGCCGCATCAGACAATGGCCGTCCAGGCGCCACAGATGGCGGCGCCGATGGCATTGATGATGAATGGGATACCAGGCCAGTATCTCAGCACGCCGAAAACCTCTGTTCTGGGGCCCAAGCGCGTGGCATGCGACACATGCCGGAAGCGCAGAATCAGATGCAAGCATAAGGACCTGGTTCTGCAGGCGACTCCAGAAAACATAAACGGCTTTCACAACCACATCAATGGTTTCACTGGTCAGGACACCAACCAAGAAAGTGTCGCAATAACGCCACCCAAGACTAATCATCACTTTGCAGCAGATGCCCTCAATGGATCACTCACGAACGGAGCCAATGGCTTGGGGCCACTTCCTGGGACGAATGCATATCTCAGCAACAGTATTCCGATGACTATCAATGGAATTTCCATCTTCGGTGATGCTGGCAAGCGAGGCAGGACAAAGGCTTGCTTCGAGTGCAGAAAGTCAAAGGTAATTTCCAATGCTATTCTATTATTTATACAAGCTGACCAGTTGTCTAGCGACGGTGTGTGCACGATGAAAATGGCAACGTCGATCCTGTCAAGGCGGCGGAAACTCCAGTACCTCGAGGTTCTGTCGCCGGCAAGAAGCACTCCATTGATGGCGACGGCACCCCAGCACAAATTAAGAAGAAGGCAAAAGCGAGAAGTCCGAGCAACCCGATTCTGCTTGCGCCCGCCATCTCTCAGCAGACTAACGGAAGCCACTCGTCGCCGCAGCCCGACTTTCACCAGTCCATCGAGAACGGATCAGCCTACCCTTCACATTCGTATCATTCCACGCCGATGAATTCCGGATCACCATCGCAGCACTCGCATACGTCTCACGAACACCACCACCACCCCAGCCAAACGCCTCTGGATCCCCATCTTTATGCCTATCCGGAGCCCGAAGTCAATGACCATGACCAGTTTGCAGCCAACGCTTTCCCGTACTCGCAAGCCGAGCGACCGCCACTGTATCAATTGCCCTCATTGGAGCAGATTGCCAACGAAGTTCTTGACATGAATGGAGACTATCAACACTGCCCCGCAGAGAATGTGCACGTTTACAAACCCGAGGACATCGTTGCCTCCTCCTCGTCGAAGCAAGATGAGGCCGCCGATTCGGCGATCTCGATACCAGGAAGCGAAGCATCGGATGTCAAGCCAGTGCCGAACGAAGAAACCGAGTCAACCACTGTTCAGCCAACTATCGAGTCGACCGCAACGACGATCGATCGACCAACAACACCAGTACCAGCGCCATCACCCGCCTTGCAGAAGACCGCAGTGAGCGATCTGCCTCTCTACCGCCCGCCAGCTCCAATGTCAGCATCTCCAGAGCAGGCTCGTCGCCCGCTTGTCAATGGACTTGCATCCTCGCCGGCCAAGCGAAAGCGGGACTCCATGTCTGAAGCAGCCAATCAGATGAGTCCCAAGCGAGCGAGAACTGACGCCACACTCGAAGAAAGCCAGCAACAGTCTGTCATCGACGAGGACGCTGAGCTCGCGAGGGTCTTCCATCCGAGAACAATGGCCTGCGGCGACGCACCAGCATCGTGAGCAGGTGATTGCGTGTGCATACGTGTGTGTGTTTGAAATCGTTTTTGTTCGCGAGAATACGCGATAGAAGGTTGATCCCCACTCTGGTACTCTTTTGCATTTCTTGTAAAATACGGTCTTTTTTCTTCTCTCTCTCTGAGAGAGTAATGGGGTCTGGTGATGAAAAATTAGTGATGGAGAATGGTGGTGGTGGTTGTGGAGTGTCTGCCTCTGCGAGCTGGTCAATCGCTTAGCTTGCTGGGAGACGCTGAAGGAGGGACGCAAAGATGAAACGAAGGCCTGCCTCAATTGTGGGCATCGGATGTACAGTACGTTTAACACAACAAACAGTCAGTATATGAATGGTATGAGAAACCATGATGTGAAAGCAAACGTTGAGTGCATTTGACTACTACTTTGTGATTTGAGCATCAAAGCTTCGTAGAACAGTGGGCTGACGTTGCGTTCTTGCTCTATCAATGGTTGGATACTTTTTGCGTGGTGCGTTGGTGGCTCGATCGATGATGCTTATTCGGACTTCTCGTCACCGTCAGCCTCTGACTTCCTTCTGATGCAAAGGCATTCACTGGACAGCCCTAAGCTAATAAGTGAAGTTCCTCTTGCGTGAGAGAGACGTGGAAGTGACGCATTTAGTTGACATGCTTTTTGAAATTTGTCTGTTTAAAAAATCTATGAATCTCGAAGCCCAAAAAGTTTCCCAGCAACTGGCATCCACTCATCATTCCACCTACGCTTGGTCTCCTGCACAGCACCTTCCTTCAAACTCTTCAGCTCCGATCCATCTCCTCCAAATAACCTCTCCAGAGTCTCAGCAAGCTCTTGTGAACTTTTGAATCCTGTCCCATTTGTGCCTTCTCTCACGAGCTCCGGCCACGCCTCGAAATCACTCCAGCCAGCAACAGGTAGTCCTGCACCGAACATGTCTACGACTTTCATCGGTAAATCTACGCCACTGGACGATGTGTGTAGAGAGAGTCCGAGGTCTGCGGAGCCGAGTAGTGATGCGTAGTCTTCAGCAGCGAGCCAGGCAGATGTGACAGCGACGTGCTCCAGTTTCTTTTGCCGCGTCAATTTGACGACTTGGTTTAGGTAGTGGTCTCGTTGGGGACCTTTGCCCGTGATGACGGCGATGATGTTCGGTAGGGAATCGTCGAGGTCTTTGGCGTTGGAATACCGTACGAGTGCGTCGAGTAGAACAGAGAAGTCCTCGTCTGGTGTCCAGGATGTGGAAGAGACTAGCAGACGACAGTTGCCACCTAGGATATCTTCGACGTGTCCTGTAGTTGCTGGCAGAGCTTTCAGTAGCTCGATTCTTTGATCCTGGTCAAGGGGTTGATAGATCTCTGCAGGTCTGTCATGCAGCGTCAAAGCATTTTGGATTCCCCATTTCTCCTTCAATACTCGAGCCATGGCATTTGTAACGCAGAAATGGCTATGGACTCCATATCTGGAGAAGAAGCCTTCGTACCATTCCGAGATTCTAACAAGAGGATGAGTTGGTCCTAATCGCAAGGCGAGGATCGAGTAGCCAAAATTATGCCAATCGATCACCAATCGTGTATTGCGGAGGAAAGTGACAAGTCTTGCAACAGCCAATGTTGGAATCGAAGGCGGATTCTGAATGAGCATCCACTTTGCAGCACGCGTCCGGTACGCAAGCGCACAGTAGAGACTCCATATCTGCCAAAGCACTTTGAAGGGCGCAGACAAGAGGAAGAGAATGCGATTGTCGAATTGCAATGCTCGCGGCCAAGCTGCAATCGGGACAATCTTGATCAATCTGCTCTGCAAGATATCAGGATGCATTTCTGAGCCCGTGTAGCCGATGAGGTCGACTGTGCCGCCATGAGATGCAATACTCAATGCATGGTATTGCATTCGAGGACTGCGGCCTATGTCGCCGAGGACCACGATTTGCACGCTTGCATCAATTTTCAGCCTGTCGGCGGGATCCTTGTGCTTGGCGAAGAAAGCATATCCAGACTTGGTGGCGTTTTCCTTGTGTTCTTCGGTGAAGTCTTCTTCAGTAACGTAGCCTGGGTCGAAGTTGGAATAGGCCTTGGGGAGGGTGAAAAGTAGGAGGCCGCTGAGGGCGGAGGATAAGACGGCTCCATAGACGAAGACGTGCCAGAGCACTTCTGACCAGGTCATTGTCGATGAAGGTGCTGTTGCTGACAAGATCGCCCGCCCTTCCAGGCTGTATGGCTCATTCTCGACAGTTCCAGTGCTTCGTGAATCGTGATCCTTCTTCACGCTGTAGTCTTCCGTAGTTACGAGGATCGGGCACTAAATTATGCAGGGATTCGCGCCACCACGATGGTCTGCACAACATGTGCTGGTGCGTTTCAGGGGCAGGTTGAGTTTGGACTCGAGTGAGGAAGGTGATAGCATACGGCACGCTTCGTTTCCGGTCCAAATAGCGCCTCTGACGGCCGCCACGACTCCCGTTCGCAACACCGTCACCGCACTCGCGGCCGCAGAGAGGGCGACAGCGACGAATTCCGATGAAGAGACGAGCAGCATTGCACGACCTCGTACTCGACCGCAGCGGAGCTTCCGGCCATGGCAAGCTACACCTTTCCACCCCGGCTCGCGGAAGCCTCGACGACCCACGGCGATAACAGCAACAGCCCGCCGCAGCGCCTGCCCAATGGCTCGACACACCACGCATGGGCGAGTTCGATGCACCTGTCCCCGCCGCAGCGAGCGGCAGGGGCGACGAGCGTGTACATGAACGGGAACGGCAGTTACGCGCACCTCAAGTCGGCCAGCACGACCACGCTGTACACCCATGCCGAACGCTCAAACGAAGCTACGCCGCAAGCTTCGCCGGTCGACGAAAGCAGACGCCTGTCACCCCAGATCTCCGACATTCTGGCTCAGCAGCACAACCACCACCCGTTCGCTCCATTTGGCCACGATACACATTCCAACCACGACCACAGCTCGCTCCACCCCGCGCACGCTCACTCCCATAGCGAGCCGCTGTCGCCCATGAAAAGGCCAACGAGACCACGCGGCGAATCCGATCTGGGCAGACCGGCAGGCTCCCTCCATCCACATCTGCAAAAGGCGTCGCCGTCATGGTTCTCGTTGCCAGAGGCTCTGACGAGCCTGCTGATACCCTTGCCGTACATGCTGGCGTCAGCAGCATATCACCCAGCTGGTTTTGTCGAAGATGGACTGCCTCCGCTCTCAGCATATGAAAGATTACAAAAGTCGGTACTCGAGGACGGTGCTGCGGGACATAAGGAACCATTGGTGAGGAGAGGCTGTGGGTTCGTGGAAGCATGTACGCTTACGAGTGGGACATTGCTATTGTTGGGCGTAGCGGCCAAGATAAGAGGTTCAGACCGAGTCCTGGACAGGCGAAAAGAGAAGGCAGAGGCAGCCTCGACGGAGGGACTCGTTACACCCGCATCGGCTCAGCGCATCCTGCGTCGAAGTCTAGCTATTGGCCTTCCTTTCTATGCGTCTACGCAGATTGGAGGCATGCGGACAGGCATTGCGCTTTTGATGACTGTGGCTTCTGGATTGACCAGTACGGACATGCTGCACAGGCCGACCTGGATCGATTGGCAACAGATTCTCAAGATGCGGAAAGCATCGATAGCAGTCCTCCTTCTGGGCCTATTGTTGGATCTCAGCGGTGTCACTTTCAAGGCTGCATCCTCTGACATATTGCTTGGATACTTCGCATTGGCGTGCTCCATCTTCTTCATTCCGCCGCCCTTACCATCTTCAGGCATATCCGCTTTCTCCTCGCAGCCAGCGAGCGCTGTCACGCCAACAACCCCACTGACCGGGCGGTCCTGGTCCTTCACTGTCTCCTCTTCTATTGTATCATCTACAAACGAGATCAACTTGACAATCGCAGCCGGCGTGACGATGTCGGTATTGACGCTGCTTGGCTCTGGACTCCTCGCCACATCACCTTCAACAACGCCACTCGCGATCGTCTTTACCGCGCTGTCTGTCGCCTCCTCGGTAGCAGCAGTCCTTGTAGGACGCCCTTCAGCACTTCGAACTCCGCGCATGCCAGGGCTTGGTATCAGCTGTTTTACTTTTGCGCTCTTCGCATTTCTCTTCTCACCCTCCCTCTGGCCAGGGACAATTTTGAATGGCGGTCTTTCAGCGCTTTCATATTTTAGCGTTCTGTACGATACGCAGCTGAGCACGGCTCAACAGCATCATCACGACCACGATCACGATCACGCACATAACACGCAACCGCATAGCCAGAACGGACAAACCGCTTCTGGTCTCACGAAATATTTGTTACGAAATTGCGAGCCGGGCTCGCTGATGCACGGCATTTTGAGCGAGAAGGATTCACGCCGGATAGCGTACTTTACATGGTAAGTGTAGTTCAGCCTGCTTGATACGTTCGCTCTAACACAAGTCCAGCCTGAATTTCGGCTTCATGATCGTGCAAGGAATTTACGGATACCTCAGTGGGTCACTTGGGTTGCTCAGTGACACTGTCCACATGTTCTTCGATTGCCTGGGCCTTGTGGTCGGTTTGGGTGCTGCAGTGGCTTCCAAATGGCCTACTAGCCCAGAACGACCTTATGGCTGGGGCAAGCTTAACACTCTTGCAGGCTTCGGTAATGGCATCTTCCTGATGCTGGTCAGTGTTGAGTTCATTTGGGAAGCTATGGAGGGTATTGTGGAAGGCAAGGAGCTGCGCCATGTCCAGGAACTTTTGGTCGTGAGCACGCTTGGATTTCTGGTGAACATGGTCGGCCTCTTCGCATTCGGGCATGCGCATCACGGACACGATCATGGCGGTCACTCGCACGGACATTCCCATGGACCTTCTCACGATCATTCGCATGGCCATTCGCATGCTCAGTCGCACGACCACGGCCACTCGCACGACCATTCGCATTCGCACGGACACTCACATCAGAACTCGGTACATAGCCACAAAGCGAACGACTCCTCGGGCACGAACGGAGACATCTCCGGATACTGCGACCACAAGCACGAGAAGAAAGAGGCAGCTCCCTCACACGACCACGGCGACGATGAACACAACGAAAACATGCACGGCATTTTCCTACACGTCGCAGCTGACGCAGGAGGCTCTCTCGCCGTCATCCTCAGTACAGCAATGACACTCTGGAAACCTTGGTATCTCTGGGATCCCCTTGCGACAATCATTATCGCCATTTTGATCTTCGCCGCCGCTGTTCCGCTCGTTATCAGCTCAGGCCAGAAACTCCTCCTCGTCATCCCGGATACCCTCGAATATGAAATCAAAAATACATTACAAGAACTAGGCGAAATTCGCGGCGTGGTTGGATACGCTGTCCCGAGATTTTGGATCGATGATCGGGATGAAGATGGCGATGGTGGAGGGGGACATTCTCATGGTCATAGTCACAGTCATGCACATGGGCATGATCATGGAGGTGGCGGTGGAGGATCAAAGAAGAAGAAGGTTCAAGGTGTGATTCATGTTATTGCCAATCCGGCGGCGGATTTGAATGATGTGAGACATCGGGTTGATGGGTTTTTGAGGGAGAGGAGGATGGATGTTGTTATACATGTTGAGAGGGAGGGTGAGGGGTCGTTGTGTTGGTGTGGTGGTGGGGCAATGGGGACAGCGAAGAATAGTGGAAGTGGGTTTTGATTACGTCCTTGTTTTGAGTAAGGCTGAGGGAGGGAAAGGATTAAGAGGGTCTGGAAAGGAGGATGTTTTGCACGAGTGGAATGGGGGTGCGTGTTTCTGAGCGTTCGAAGCGTTGCATTGTTGTTTTTGCTGTGCTGGGTCGAGAGCGATGTTGTATCTGTATCTGTGATGGAAATTTGCACTTGTATCAATCAGATATAACTGTTCGTGTACGGAGATATGAAGATGTGAGAACTGCATTGCTGATTGCTATGAGACCTGTACAGAGTGCTTCTGGACTGACTTTCAGGAGAGAGGATACAACAAGCATGTTTCGCAATCACTATCGAACGGAATGCTTCCGTCGCGCAGCTCTCCTTCATCCCAAGTCTCGCGACAAGCAGGTGTCGAGGTTTCGAGTTTCTGTCGATTCGGTTTTTCATCATGCTTCAATCATGGCTCTTTCCCGTACTCATACAGTCGGAAAGCTTCTGTCCCTCTACCATTCCTTTCCTCCCTACGCAACAACCCTTTAACAATTCGCTTTGACTCAAAGGGAATACCTCAACTCATCATTCATGACTCATGCCCAGTTGACAATGCTTTCGTCCCAAATTCGTTCTCGCTCCTCCACGATGCACAACATTCTCATACCAATCCATCGTATAATGACAAAGCCGACACGATCGTTTCGTCTCGTTTACTTCCCTCCTGTGAAAACAAGTCAGTCAACCCGAAATCACCAAATCATCCAGAAAACATAAGAAGAAGAAAACTCACCTTAAACTCCGCCATATCCAAACTCCCATTCTCATCCTTATCCATCATCCTAAAAATCTTCTTGACCCGCTTCTCCGGCGTATCCTCATCCTCGGGCAACTTGACCATACTGCCGACCATTTTATATATCGCCTCGACAATGGCCAGCATTTCATCGTAGCTGATTTTGCCATCGCCGTCAATGTCGTATAATTGAAAGGCCCAGTCGAGTTTGTCTTCCATTTTGCCGCGCGAGGTGACGGAGAGGGCGCAGATGAATTCTTTGAAGTCGATGCTGCCGGATTTGTCGGCGTCGAAGACGTTGAAGACGTAGTCGGCGAAGGAGGAAGGGTCGCCAAAGGGGAAGAATTGTTTGTAGATTTTTTGGAATTCGGATTTGGTGAGCATGCCCGAGGGGCAGTCTTTTAGGAAGCCTGGTCGTGGATCTCTCGTCAGTATATGCGAACGGGTCGTGGCCCAAGGGATCAGAAGGTGTACCTTTATACCATTGTTGCAATTCCTTCTTGTCAAAATGTGTGGCTTTTTGTAGGTCGACAAGCTCTTGTTGCGACAGTTTACTCTGACTGGTTTTGTGATGAAGGGTTAGCTTGTCGGGTTCCATTTCCAAATGCGACACGCCTGTGCTCTTGGTGATCTGGTGCTCGAGGTCCTTTGTGCCAATCCTGAGGGCACACTCCTGCTTGGCCTTGAACTGCGGGTAGGACTGCGAGACGTAGCGGGGGATGTGGTATGGACGTGGTCGGGCATGATGGCTCGTCGCTATCGTGCCTCTACGCTCTTGCGACTGCGACGGTTCTTGTGCGGCGGTACCATCGGCTGACAGTGGCTCGTCTGGAACGATGTCGAAGACTGGAAGTTCAACCTTGGGGGTGTCGGCCATGGTGTTTGCGGTTCGGGGGATGTATGTGCTTGTCGCACGACAGTTCGGTGGGTATGGCAGTCCCGGAGCAAGGATTCAAGTCGCCCATTCCAAGATTGATGCGCGATTGTAACGTCACATGGTGCACAGGCGGTGGCACGTGAAGGAAGTGGGCAGCGACCGACTCACCTCTTGCCCATGCTGGGCGACCTCCTCGTCTACTGCGCTGGCGAGGGCGGGGGCAGATGCGCGCGCTTGGCGGGGAATGGACAGGAATGGGGCGGGTGCGCGTGGGTTGCGGAGCGGCGAGGGGCGAGGCTGTGCGAGCGGTGCGAGATGCGGTGGCTGCGTGGTGGTACGGCGAGGATAGTATATGTCGTGGGCGGGCAGCGGCTGTGAATGCGGATGTTTGGTCAGCGTCAGCAGGGAGGCAGAGTCGAGTCGTCGTTCTAGACTGGCGGCGATGACACCCCACCACGCACGCACGCTCTGCAACTGCAGCGCGCTCCCACCGTGGCTCAGCACGCGCGGGACTCCGCTCCGTGCCCTGTGCTGAATTGTGCCCTCTCCCGCCGAACCGACAACGACGTGGCCGCTCCGTGTATCGATGGACGTGCTTCATCGACGATAGAGCTGTCTTCTCGAATCCTGTCAGCAGTCGGTGATGCTCGTGATGGTCCGCTGGCAGGAGTAGCACCGCGCCAACGGACCGTCTGCACTCCAACAAGCATCCGACGCTTCCAGGGACAGAGCTTGTGCTGAGCCGACAAGTTTCACCGGCTCCGAGCCAGCCAGACACCGGTGCACCACACTTGCCTACACCCTCTCCAACATCACCTTCTCGAAGGCGTCGTCATGTCGAATCCCTACTTTGACCGCGTCATTTCGCCCATGAGCAGTGAGCCTGGCGGGTCGATCCTCTCTCCGCCCACGCCTTCCACTCCAACTGCAACTACAGGCAACAAGTCCAATGCTTTGCAGAACAGAGTCACGAGCGTGCTCTCGGCCTCCTATGCAGACCTCGAGATCAGAGATGCACTTTCGATTCTGGACGAGAGGGCCTTGCAGAACACTGCCGACACCCGACGAAATCTGCGCCTCGATGTGCAAGAAGAGCTCATTCAATGCAATGCCGAAATCATCCACGATTTTGGCAAAGTCGCCGAGCAGCTCAAACGGATTGGGACTGCCATTGCCAATTTGAACGCCAGCTGTGTGGAGATGCGAAAGCATGTCACAGCCTCCAGCCGTGAGACCGGTCCAATGCTCGATGAAGCAAAGTCCATCTTGGCAGAGAGACGTCAGGTCGAGACCAAGCAGCAACTGCTCGATGCCTTCACCAAGCATTTCGTGGTATCAGATGCTGATCTTGCCACCCTGACCTCTACTGCGGAGCCGGTCAATGATGACTTCTTCCGAATTATGACCAGAGTCAAGAAGATTCACGAAGACTCGCAGGTTCTGCTGGGTTCCGAGAATGAGCGCTTGGGACTTGAGATTTTGGAACAGAGCTCACGACAACTCAACTCGGCCTACCAGAAGCTGTACAGATGGGTGCAGCGTGAGTTCAAGTCGCTGGATCTGGAGAATCCACAAATCAGCGCCGCCATTCGACGAGCGCTACGAGTGCTGGCCGAGAGACCAACACTGTTCCAGAACTGTCTGGACTTCTTTGCTGAGGCACGAGAGAATATCCTGTCGAACAACTTCTATTCAGCTCTCACTGGCGCACCTGTAGACGCAGACCACCCGGTCCTTGGCAAGGCGATAGAGCTTTCGGCTCACGACCCTATGCGTTATGTCAGTGATATGCTGGCATGGGCACATTCAGCCACAGTGTCAGAAAGGGAGGCCCTCGAGGTGCTCTTCATCTCCGAAGGTGACGAGATCGCGAAGAGTATTCAAGCTGGCATTGAAAGTGAGCCATGGTCTCGTGCCGATGGCGAGGGCGCTGCATTGCCATTTGATGGTCGCAAAGCACTGAACGAACTGGTGGACCGAGATCTTGCTGGCGTATTCCGACAGCTGAAGCAGCGAACTGAACACGTCGTACAAAGTCACGAAGACGCCACGCTGGCCTACAAGATCTCAAACCTCGTCAACTTCTATGCGGGCATCTTCACGAATCTGCTCGGAGAGAGCTCAGCGCTGCTCGACATTCTTCGTCCACTCTCAGACAGCGCCCTTCGAGCATTCAGATCCACGATGCGCGACCATGTCGCAAACTTGCAAACCGACTTCGCTCTTTCCACAGACGACCTTGCGCCTGCCGACTTTTTGGTCGATGCGTTGGAGACCCTCAAGGTCCTTATGAAGAGCTACGACACATCAGTAGCCAATGTGAGTCTTGCGCAACGCATTCGAGGCTTCCAGCCAATTCTCCAAGAAGCCCTCGATCCGTTCTTGGCAGGCTGCGAGAACATTACAACGCGACTGCGGAAACCAAACAGTCACATCTTTGCCCTCAACTGCCTGCTTGCCACCAAGGAGGTACTCGGCGCATACTCTTTCGCCGATCAGTCAGAAGCCCTACAGCCAAAGATTGACGCCCACGAACAAGAGCTCACGCAGTCCATGCACCGCTGGTTCCTCAAACAATCTGGTCTTGAATTGCTCGCGGACAACATCACTTCGACAGACGACCTCGCTTCATCATACAAAGACCCCAGCCAAATCATTTCTGTTGCCCAGCAACTCGACGCTTTCCTGCCCACTGCTACCGAAGACGCAAGAGCATTCCTGGCACAGCTGGAGAACAAAACTCTGGCTCGAAGAATTATTGAGAATGCGGCTGAAATTTTCTGCGAGGATTTCTTGGAGATTGAAACCTTGGTGGTGCAGGCCGACGAGCTGAGGATGAAGCAGGTCAATGGAGATGTGGAAGAGGAGGTGTGGTTGCGAGAAGTTTTTCCCCGGACTGAAGACGAGATTAGAGTGTTGTTGAGCTGAGCACGTCGGCAGCTGGGAGTGTCCTGCGGAAATTCTACATCAAAGCGCTCTTGTTCTTACGTCAAGACGAACAAAGTCATGATGCGCCATAAGAGAGACAATTAGGCTTCCCTGTGGCTCTCATGCTCGACCTTCTCTCTGGTCATCCCTCTTTCGGTGCCGAATCTACACCCACGCGTCTGCCGTCACCTTCAACATGTGCACGTATGCGAAACACTCTCGGCACGCTGGACAGAGCTCGGCGCACATCTTCTCAACTTCCACTGCGTGAACCTGTCCGCATCTTCCGTCACATCTTACCATGAGTTACACTGATCACTCATCGGCTTACACTATACCGCGTAACTTCTCATCTTTCATGAACACAACAGCATACTCATGCAACATTTTCAACAACATTGACCCAAAACGGTCGCTGCTTCCGTTCCTTCGGCTGCGATGCTCCACCATGCTATCCACTTCCTTGCAGGACAGCACAGGCTGAACTTCGGGCATGGCACGAAGGAGCTGAAGCTATCCACATATCCATCAGAGTTTGCACTCGGTTTGCCGAGTTCCATGCCGTCCACCAGTAGCCTTTGAGACAAAGGTCTTTTTTATATGCGGCTAAGGCGTTGCACGCGAGAGGATGCGCCTCCTGGAAGGCGATCTTCAGCTGCGAGTGTCTACAGTGTACTTATCGACTGCAGAATCAGCTGCTCGCGTGAGAGGTAGGTTTTGTTTGTCGCTGAGCTGAGTCGACGCATGTCAGATTCGTTTGAATGGCAGAGACGAAGACGGACAGGTATTTCCACAGTCCTGCGCTCTGGGTATCGTTATCTCACGCTGTCTCGCGTGACTGAGCAAACGAAACAGAAGAACAGCAACGAACGACGATATCCAACATTTTGATCGCAGAGACCTCTCCAGCGACACAAATCGAGACTCAAACGCAAACATGGCTCTCCCACTCTCCCTGGATCTCTTGTCCTCTCCAACTATCCTCGCCACTCTCGCCCTCATCATCTACCTCATCTACGCCCACATCATCTCCCCCTCCAAACTCTCCCACATCCCGGGTCCGTGGTACACATCCCACAGCACCCTCCCCCTCCTCTACTGGATCACCTCCGGCTCCGCCTGGTCCAAATACGGCCATCTCTGCCAAGAATACAATTCCAATCTCATCCGCATCGCCCCCGGCCACCTCATCACAGGCTCCGTCAAAACCTGGAAGAAGATCTACTCTTCCTCTTCCTCTTCCAAAGGCTCCTCTTCATCCTTCCCCGGCTACCCCCGCTCCGACTGGTTCAACGCCATGCGCTTCGTCCCCAACCAAGACAACACCCTCTCAATGCGCAACGAAAAATCCCACTCCGAATTCCGAATGAAACTAGCAGCAGGCTACGCTGGCAAAGAAGTCCCCGACTTGGAATCCAAAATCGACGAACAAGTCCTCCAACTCATCTCCCTCATCGAAAAGAAATACATTTCAAATTTGAAAGACGGAATTTATAACCCGATGGATTTCGCGAGAAAAAGCCATTTTTTCACTCTGGATGTGATTTCTTCGTTGGCGTTTGGAGAGAGTTTGGGGGATTTGAGGGATGATGAGGATAATTTTGGGTATTTGGAACAGATGGAACAGGGGATTACATTAATCAACGTTATGGCTGTTCTTCCTAAACTTTATCTTTTTCTGGAGAAGAGCAAGATTTTGGCGCTGGTGGGACCGAGTGAGAGGGATGATTTGGGGTTGGGGAAGGCGTATCGGCTTGCGAAGGAACTTGTGGGGAGGAGGTTTCGGAGTGGTGGTGCGGCAGTAGGAGGAGATGGGGAGGGGCCGAGTGAAGATCGAAGAGACATGATGGGATCGTTTTTCCGACATGGGATGAAGAGATCTCAAGTGGAGAGTGAAGTTGTGTTGCAGATTTTGGCGGGGAGTGATACGACTGCTACGGCTGTGAGGAGTGTTTTATTGAATGTGGTGAGTTGTGAGAGGGTTTATCGAAGACTCATCAAAGAAATCATCGAGAAGACGGATGGTATTTTGGGGGAAGAAGAGGTTATTAAAGATTCGACTGCGAGAGGGATGAAGTATCTCCAAGCTTGTATTAAAGAGGGGTTGAGAATTGCGCCGCCTGTGAGTGGGTTGTTTTCGCATGAGGTTCCGGCTGGAGGGGATGAGGTTGATGGGTATTTTGTTCCTGGGGGGACGAGGATTGGGTAAGTCGATGCTTCACCCAACACACACGCATGCTTCTCCCGTATGGCTGACAACACACCCCAGATGGTCCACCTACGCCATGACCCGCAACCCATCGCTCTTCGGTCCAGATGAGCATTGCTTCCGTCCCGAACGTTGGCTTTTACACGAAGACGGCGGCGACTGCGAAAGTGCAGCCAAGCTTCGCGAAATGGATCAAAACAACGAAGTCATTTTCGGGTATGGCCGATTCAAATGTCTTGGACAGCCCGTGGCTTTGATGGAATTGAATAAGGTTTTTGTGGAGTTGTTGAGAAGGTTTGAGTTCCAAGTATGTGATCCCAAGAAGCCGTATGAGGTCGATTTTCAGATTGGTGTTTGGACGCAGATTGGATTGTGGATGACTGTTACGAGGAGGGAGGAGAGGGTTTGAAAAATTATCAGCAGGATGTCTGGTTACTGCGGCCTCAAACACATCGTGTCGCAGAAGGAGAGAAATATGGGCTTCTGAAGTTGAAGTCGATCTTGGTCTGATAGCCCATTTGTTTAAGCGGCTCGGATGTCTGGCGCGAAACTGCTCCGAGTGCCAAGCTTCGGCCCCTGAGGCAGCAATTGCTTCCGTGACTTCACCTGGTGTTGAAGCTAGCAGATCTGTCTAAATTTATCAACCAACCCTAAGCTTTTAGTCACGATTTCAACGTTTGTGCCATATTGAGTAAGTGCACACTCACTTCGCGAGCTCGTATAGAGAATGTTCGCGAGCGATGGCGATGAATTAGCTACGCGACTAGCGATTCGCCTTTCTTCAGGATCGGAGAACAGTCTTGATGATGCCTGCGCAATGCCTTCCTGCTACTGTTACAGAAAGAGTGCCACGAATAGCCTCCCACAAATGCCTGCTTTGCACGAAATCCGCCAAAGCTCAGAAGCAGCACAATGACCAACACAATTCCCAACGGGATATCACGGCTGTGCTTGGTATATGCTTACAAGATATGTGGCAGACTATTCATTATGGCAAGAATATGTACTTGCCTGCTCTTCAACTGCCGTCCGCGCGCTGCACACTAGGCTCTTCTCTCCTCGATCCCACCATTTCCTCAAATATACTCATAGCACAAAAGCTCATTCCTGATATCCATGACATCCTCCGCTGTCACATCCTCTAGCAACCCAAACAGGCTGATACCGTGCTGCAGAGTCGTCGTCCCATTTCCTTCAGCAACATCATCCTGCCTCTTCAAACCGTGCTTCCGAACATGTGCCTCATGCCTCTTGCGCATTCGAGCAGGAACTTCACCATTTGGCGCCCATCCCTCAGGAACCGGCGCAGGACGATTAGGATCCTTGACCGTCGGCCCACCAATCGCATATAATCTCTTCTCCGAATCCGCAACCTCCCAATCCCACCAAAGCTTGTCCACGAATGCGTGATGAACATAGAACATTGGGTCTCCGGGGCTTGAGATGGGGTTGAGCATCTCACTCACACCGAGATCGTTGGCAAACACCAGCCTAAACATCTCCTCACATCGGAAAAGCGAGGAAAAACGAGGAATCTTACCTCCCCTCCAACACCACTATGCCCCGCCGAATGCGGATAAAATTCAATCCTCTCCCAAACCTCCTCATAACTCGTCGAATTCCTCACAGCAAAGTCCAACCAAAAACTCGAAGCGGCTTGACTCGCAACATCATCAATCGCACGCTCCAAACAGTGCACGGGATTATTATTTCCAGGTCCGATGATTAGTGTATAGTTCTTGAAGGGTCCGTCACTGATGCACCCAGCCTCTCTTCCCCCAAATCCGAATTTCGCATCAAAAATCGTCGAATTCACAAAATGTGCTGCATCGCGTTCTTCATCCCGGTAGGGTTGTGCGCCGGTGTAATTACATTTGTTGCGAAGGAGAGTTCGTGTGCGTGGGTCATGTAGCGATGATAAGGGAGGAAAATGCCGACTTCGTGGATGAGGGAGGATTGGAGTCGGTGTTGTTCTTGGAGGGTTTGGAATAAAGTCTTCGCTACAGGGAAACGTGGGAGAAGGTCTTCGAAGGGAAGGGAGGAAAGCGGGTTGTTGAGGAGGCAGATTTCGGCGTCGAGGTAGGATTGTTTTTCGGTGTTGGTGAGGGTGTGCCTTGGGGACGGGAGTCAGTTCGTCGACATCCTGCGATGCGGTTCTGGAGACGTGCCATCTTCACTCACCATGCTTTCCGCCGAATCGGTTTCGCACAACGAGGATGCGCAGCTTCGATTTTAGTACAAGATGATTCTGCATTCTGCGCATTGACAGCAAGCAGTTGCCCGCACACAGCGAACAGAAATCCAGAAGCCCTCATAGTTGCCTGTCTATGCCAGCATACAGAGAACCGAGGACCAAAAGTTCTTCTTGTAGCAACAACGCGTCCATAGCGTCGATCAATTTCCCTTCTCTGTCCCTCCGTATCGCGAAACATGCCAAAAGAGTAGCGTCCGAAGCTGTTTCATTTTATGCTTAAATTTGACCTGTCGGTAGCGTATAGTCTACATACATACTTTCGTAGACTATGGCAGTTGGCGGGAGAGCACACAGCCACTGTCGATCGATTCTCGTTCCGTCGCGGTAGACTTCGAGCCTTGGTAGTAAGAAGACGCAGTATTATGTTCGTAAAGTTCGATACTAATAGCGTCCTGCTAAGAAGTCGATCTCAAGAGCAGAGTTAAATATAAAATAGTGGAGAGCGAAGGAGGGAGGCTCGGGCTATAGACGGTAGAACCGGGTGAATTAAGTTGCATTTTATGGACCGAGCTCAGGCTGTGCCCTAGGGTTGCGCGTTAATTAGGTTACACTCATACGTGCCTTGGGCCACAGTATTCCAATCAGCGAGAGAATACGATCATGCTATTTGAAAGCATGGCCAGCTCTTGGACTGTGAAGGTCTGATTGATAATTTGTTGCGCACGACTAGGCTCTACGTCTAAGTGTACATCAATAAATCTTCAGCCTTGTCAATCGCGCCATCGCCAGCGACAGTAGCATGCAACAAGTTCCCGCCTGGATCAACCCGACCTCCAGCCGACGCTCGTCCCCATCCTAGCGGACAGTGTCCTCCATTCCGCCCGCCTCGAAGCTATTGCCAACTTGATATAAACCCACACTAAGGTCTAAATGCGACTCCAGGCTCGCATTGCTCACAGCGACAGCCTCTCGGATGGTCCGTATACTGGGCGCGCCTAGCAACTTCTGGCAGTTCGGTCATCCTAGACATCACAACATTATTGGGATCCCAACGCGGCTTCATACCCTGGTCGGGATGCTGAGCGAAGCCGAAGCCTGGAGCATATGGTTGAAAGTTGGAATAGGATGGACGTAGGTGTGTAGGACTCTGTTGTGGCTGTTGGGAAACCATATACTGTCTTCGAGGACTGACGAGTGGCGTAGGATCTCTCCTCATATAAGGCTCGTTCCTGGGAGGCGACATGTGATATTGATGTTGCATATGGTTCTGCATGAGGGTTCGTTCGGCGAATTGTGAGGGCGACAAAATGGGCGGGCCCGCACTCATTCTTGGGGTGCTGCTGCCTTGAGGTATTGGCGCTGGCGGAGGCGCCCAGTCGCCATTCGAGGTTGCAGCTGCAATTGTTTGCAACGATGGAGACATTTGTACCTGGTTCGAGGATATGCCTTCTCCTCCAGTTCCACTTCGATGTTGCCCCGTCACCGCCGGGACCCCGACAAAGCTTGTTCTCCTGCTCTGAAGTGACGCTGATGAACCATTGGAGCTCGTCCGGGTTGGCGTCGCTCCACCGACCGGCGGTCCCATGCGGCCGGTAAAAGCTGGGTCTAGAGGCGTGCGAACGCGGCTCGGTGCTGCCATTAGGTTTCCTGTCCGAGGAGACTGTTGAGGTGGCATCATAGCATCCACATGAAAGCTGTTCCTCCTGCTCAGAGGGAAAGGCGGTGGAGCTGCGAAAGCTGTACGCGAAGCCTTTCGCTCATTCCTCGCTGTAAGTGGAGAGAATTCTGGTCGTTCGCAAGAACCTTGCACTGGTCCCACAGCCCGCTTCATTTGACTTCGGTCCTGCTGCTTGTGTGCGCTGGTCTGGGTTGCATCATGTTTACCAGAAGACGAACTACCAGCTGCTGGTGTCGTGCAGTATTGGTGACGGCTCTTCACTGGTGTTTGGGGAGCAGAACTACTCATCTGGTCCTGCTGCTCAACGCCAGTGCTGCTAGCGTGGTCTGCCACTGCTGACTTTGCAGGCGAATTGAACATCCGCTGCACGTTTCCCTCGGTGGCTGAGAGCTTGTGAATATAGTGCTCTGGATGCGTCCGACGGATGTGGTCTTGCATACTACGAGCCCTGTACGTTCCGCTTGCAGACTTTACACATGGTTCTCCCTTGCCTCTATCAAAAAGGGGGCATGCAATTGTCTTTTCGCTCGATTCCGTCGCCTTTGGAGGAATGAAGGTGCTTTTCGCGCTCGAGGCGATCAACTTTGGCGGCGCAGAGCTTGGCTCAGATCCTGACATGCCTAATGGAGATCTGGCATCGCGCTTCGGCGTCGCGGCTTCCATCGTCAGCGGAGCCTTACGCGGTCTCTTGCTAGCAGGTTGTGATTCGGCTGCATTTGTAGATGCCACCTCGAATGCCTCTAGGGCCGTTCCCGCGTTGGAAGCCACCTGAGCTGGCGGAGCATACGGGTTGCTTGGGAATGGCGGCGGTGGTGCCAATTCGTAATCAGATTCGCCAGGCGCGTCTTCTTCGTCGTTCGGCTCGAGTGCCAATGGCGCTCTCGGCTTCTTAGCTGCTGGCGGGCCCCTCTGCTTCGGTATGACAGGAGTCGCCTTCTTTGGGAAAGCAGCGAATACATTGTTCAGCTCGCCGAAAACTTCGCCTAATGGGAGTGGGGCGTCGTTAGGGAATGGATCTTCCCGGGTGGCATTTGAGGACGACCGTTTCCGCTTCTTGTTCTCATTGCTGAGCACTGGATGGCCTTCCTTTGTCACCTCTGTCTCAGCAGGCTCCGACGAAAGCGCCCGTTTCTTATTCGTCGGCGCGTCTCCAGCCTCTGGTTGTGTGGCGTCGCTATCGATGGGCTGTGCACGCTTTCTTTTCTTGGAGGAGCCCTGCTGTTGCTGGCTCTGACTCTTCTTTGTTCGAGCACGTTTAGCCGGCTTCGCACCAGGTTGTGCATCGGCACTCTTGCCATCCTTGAGCGGAACAGCGGAGGTCGTTTCCTCGCCCTCATCCGGGTGTACACGTTTCCTCTTGCCAGACTTCTTCTCAGGAGCCCCAGCAGATTCCTTGGCTCGGCGCCGCTCACTCGCGCCACGGCGCTTTTTGCTCGGCGCGCGTACGTCTTGCCCTTCAGCGCTAGGCTCATCCCTTTGCTCGTCAGGACCATCATCCACAAGAGCTGCCGAGGTCTTCGAGTGCCCTGGCCGCCTCTGAGCAAGAGCAGCTGATGGTGGAGTCTGGGTTGAGGATCGGTCTTTACTCGCGAAAATCCCAGCTCGCATCTGGCGCGCGGCAGCGGCCCTCTCAACACTAGCTCTGTATGCACCAGTTCGGAAATCCTCCAGTATCGGACCTCCGCTGTGGTACCCAGCAGGATAGTGATGGTTCGAAAGTTCGTTTTCGGCTTGACGTGGACTCTACCCAGCAGCCAGCAAACAATCGTCCAAAGCACTCATAACGCTGTCGTGATCGTTCTTCGCTACGCCCTTGAACTGGCCGTAGTCGAACTCGGCATCGATATCCATGGCATCTGCATTGTCAGGCCCAGAGAGCTTCCTGCGCTTGACGCCGTTCGTTAGGTGCGTCGAGACGCCGTTGATGCCCCCCTTGCCGGATGACTCCAGCACAGGATAGTGCTTGAACATGATCTGCTCTTCCAAGAAGCGATCTTGCTTGAGGAAAGAGTCTGACAAGCCGAGCGCAAGGCGCATGTCTGCCATTCTCAGAGGTGCCCGTTGTGCTTGCATTTGCATCTCAACAGGCAACATGCCTCCTGCGTTTCTTTGCAGGACCCCTCGATCGGCATCATCTTCCTCCCTCCGAAGCTGACGTCTAAACTTATGCGTCTGCACGCCATCCTTGCCCACCGCATTGCTCCGCGAGTGCCCGAGGAACGCACTGAGCATCTCCTTCACGTAGACCTCACAGGCCTGTTCGACCAGCTCGGCGCACCCTTGAAGCATGCCTTGCTGTACTCCTCCGGTCAAGCCTTGCTCATAGCATATCGGCTCAATCTTATTCTGCAAATCATTCGGAGCCGGAAATTCAAGCTGCTCGCTTGCCAAAGGTTGAGCATATCGCCTCTGAATCTCGATATCAAAGTTACTCCTGGCAAGACCAGGCGTGGTAGTCTGAGACTCATTCGGCCCTAGTCCTGTCCCCAGTGGTTTCACAGCCAGCTCATTCGCATACTCCAGAACCTTGCGCAGACCATCGTCCTTGGCCGCCTTTGTAGGCTCATCTTTCAGTGCCTTGATTCTCTGCCTGTCTCTCGGATGTATGTTCATAATCTCTCTCTTCAGTCTTTCCTCCGCCTTGTCGTTCGCGCCTCCTCCAGCACCCGAGCTCTTCGACGTGCTCGAGGGCTTGTCGGTTGCCACGACCCATGACGCAACCTCTGAAGCGGGAGCATCGCGCAACGTGTTCGCATAGATGGCGGTAATCAGCTGGTTGTGCAGCTGCAGTATCGAGGCAGTGGGTCTGCTCAGGTCCGTACTAGCCAGCGGCAGTGTCGTGAGAAGTGGTTGCAGAACCCATGATAGCTCCGCCTGGTTCAGGCTGCCGAGTATAAAAGCGGCGATGGTCGCCTTGTAGTCGCTCCATTGATCTCCCAGGGCGGCCTTGAGTTGCGCATATATGGGCTCGACATTTATGCGCTCCACCAATGTTCTCCCGCTCGGCGGAACTGTCGCAGCGCTGATGCCATGTTTGATCGTCGCGGGGGAGGCTTTCGTAAGTGAAGGCGAGATGGTCAAAGTGAGCTCGGCGGGATTCATCGTCGCGGCGGTGCAGCTCGAATTCGGCTATCGCATGGCTGGGCTGGAATTCGCGATGCGCATGTGATAATGTGCTCCGCGGTGATGCGCGCTAGTGTCGGTGTCGTGCGCGGGAGAGGTGAATAGAAATGCGGTGTTGCGCGCGCTCGGTCAATACGTCGGTGCAAAGCGCGCGCACCGGAGTGGTTGACCGGTCGATGCAGGCAATGTCGCGCGGGCAGAGTGGTGCTCGAGTTGTTGACTTCGATCTCGACCAGGGCGTTGTGGAGGACGCGGAGTGCTGCCGAAAAGCGGGAAGGCACGTCAGAGCCGAAAGTAATGCCAAGAAAGGACAGGAACAGTGAACAGTACTGATGAGCATTCAAATTTCACGCTGGCCGCAGTTCAATTTGCTACCCACTTTCACAGGCTCGTGCCATAATACATCAGTCTCATGCTAAGGAAAAGATCTGGCGTCGCGCCATCGGGTCTTCTCGCCAGAAGCCCACCAATCCCATCTTCTGGTGCACCGACCAAATAACGTCCATGGATAACGCGACTCCTCGCCTGGTCATAAGATGCCATAGCTTTTTTCAAATTCCGCCCGCTTTGATACTCCCACCATGGGGCTTGTCCTTTCGCTGAAACGCTCAAACAAAAAGCAGAGAAAATGCAACAAGCATATGCAAATTGGACATGTGAAAATCAGCGTGTAGCCAAGAGTCAACCTCCTGCTCCCACTAATTCAATTCGTCAATCCTGCCGCCGTCTTTACCGTCTTCCTCCTCTTCCTCGGGCCACTCTATCCATTGCCATTTCTCAGAGTGATCCACTGGCACTGTCTTCATATTGCCATCACTGTCGAGATCCTCTTCGGGATGCACGACCACTTTGCCTCCAATAGCCACACTTTGTAGCCGAGACGATATTGGTAGTTGATACTTGAGCGTCCCTCGGACAATGAGCTCAAACGGATATTGAATAATTTCCTCCCACTTGGCACTCCCACGGGATTCCGTCCTGTTGCCTGGTTTGGTCAAACGAAGCTGTCCTGAAGAAACATGCTCGTGCTGCTTGATCGGTGAGGCCTCGAACATCAAGGCTTGATCAAAGTGGAATACTCTGCCCAAAAGCAGTGTCTGTGCATCATTTTCGGGATCGGCATCCGGTGTCTTCTCGCCAGGAGCGTGCCAATGCCCATCAGGATCCTGGATAGGATTGGGATTCTCTCCGTCAGAGCCACCACCACGGACTCCATAGCGCATCTGCCGAGCAACTTCGGGTGCATCTGGTGCCGTCGTGTTTGGCTTCGAAACATGTTTGCTTTTCGCAAAGATGTTAACGTCCAATTCGCTGACAGAAATGCCCAGTGTGTTCGGGTTGACTGCGCCGACCAGCAAGTCCAGCATCAGCTCCGTTTCGCTGGCTAGCACATTATGGATCTTGTGCACCTTGACGTCGTAAAGAGGCCTGTTCGATGCGAACACGAAGCCGAGGGCCGAAACAACGACGAGTATAAGAACCAGAGTGGTCAGAAAGCAGCCGCCCCATCGCTTGATTCCGCACCAGCCCCGTGCCTCGTCGTCTTCGTGGTAATAATTCGGAAGCGAATGAGTCGAACTGTTCGCGAAGCGATGTGGGTGGTACTGCTGCCGTCGCGGTGTCCGCACTGTGCCATGTCCCATGAGTGGCGTTCTCTCATCGTCCGCATTCTGGCTGGCATCGAAGTCGTACGGTTGCTCCTGCTTTCTCGAGTTTGAGAAGAAACTGGGGCCTCGAAATTGCATGTTCTGCGGACTTCGAGGAGATGTCGGCCTCGATCGTCCTTGCACAAGGTGATTGTTGCGGACTTTGGTGGCTTGCGTGTAGGGAGAGTCTTGTTCCTGATTGCCACTCCTTCCAAACTTGCCAAAGTGCTTTGGAGTGTGCATGCGAACAGTGCCGTTCCTGCTGTCTGGGCTGTCCATACCATAGGGATTTGTAGGATTGGTGGAGAATTTCATACTTCGCTTTCCGGCCACTCTAGGTCCGTCAAAGGAGTCGTTGTAGGCTCGAATCGGACCTCTTTGCTGCTCTGCCATGCTGTGGGAAGATGTTACGCTCGGCGTTCTCGAATGATGTCGGTGCCGCCGCGGTTGCTCTGGCGGATTTGACTCATAGACAAAAGTCTCATCCGAATCAGACGTATTCGCTTCATCTACAGCACTCGCCACTCGGGCTTCGAACAGGTCGGCTTTCGAAGTGACCGTTCCTTGATTGACACTTCTCGTCTTGGGCGCAGCCTTCTTCCGTTCCTTCCTGGGCCGAATCGTCTCGTTGCTCGGCTTCAACTTCACAGTCCCGCCACTTTCGATGCGCGAAGCTGACCTATCAGTTGCAGGAGCGAGCTGAGATTGCGGGATTGATTGCACTGTTTCAGTCTCTACCGTCATGTTCTGCTTACCCGCTGCCTGTCGTTCCTTGGCAGTGGGCCCGATAGAATGGCTCGGTTTATGCTGTAGCTGCGCCTTTTTGGCAGCTGGCGGTTGACTATGTGCTGTATGTGAGCTCGCGCCGGTCGACTGCCGGCGTCCGCGCTTGTTATTGGAGTCGCTCTTGTTGCCAGCACTCTCGCTCCCGCTCTCGCCCGGCTGAGTCTCAGATTTGGTGGGTGATGTTTTGGGCTCTTCACCGGTGATTTTCGTAAGCGGTTTCAGGTCAGCAGCTGCCTGCACGGCGGCGGGACTTGGATCCTGGCTATCGTGGATGTTCTCTTGCACGGTTTCCAGAGTCGATTTGCCACTCGCACCACGTGGCGCCGTTTTGGGTGGCGGCGGCGGCTGCAGCTGAACATCAGGCCTCTGATTATCGGTACTGGCGGTGCGAGAGCTCGCTATCGCTGTAATGTTGTTCTGTGGAGTAGCACTCAAGATTTGAATGCTCGGCATGGCGGTAGAGTCTGGCCTTCTCTGCTGTGCAGCTGCAGAGCCCCGTCGTGAATTGGGCCCTGAAGGAGGAGGCGACTTGATTCTCGGTGAGACGGGCCATTGAGGTGTGGTGTCTCCGGAAGCAGTCGCACTTTTAGGAGCCCGGCCTGATAACTTTGCTACAGCGTCGCTGACTGCTGCTGGTTTGTGCTGGAGTTGTGGCACGTTCGATGCGGATAGTGCTCGTTGTATCGCTGCTGCCGACGGTTGTGCCGACAAGGAACTCGTGGCAGTGAGTGGTTTGTCCTGGCGGATCGGTGAAGTGTTTCGCGATGTGCGCGGACTGGCTCCAGGAGCCGGCGATGCAATAATTGGAGTCAGGTTCGTGGAGGAAGACTTTCGTAATGTGGGCACAGTCGAAGTGCCGGTTGACGATGCTGACGTCGATTGCCGTAATTGCGTGGTCGACGATTTTCTGGACGCCGTCTGAGAACTCGATCCACTCCCATTGTTGCTATTCCCTCCATTGAGGCTCGGTTCTGCAGTCTCCGCTTGTCCGCTGATAGAGCGAAAGCCCTCTGGGCTATCTTTGCTTGCCATGGTCCTGGCGGCCTGGTGTGCTGTCTCGAAAGCTCCGGTATGGCTCACATGCCACCATCTTCCGCGATGATTGCCTGTTGCGTCACAGCGATCCTCTCATTTCACACAAGTTGGACGGAAGCTCGGCGGATGTGGTAGGGTGGTCGTCTCGGGGAATTTGTTGGCCGTCGGCGAAGCAGTCGTCCCAGGTTGAGCGCAAGGGCACAGAAGCGGTGGTCTGCAGGAGTTCAGGCACGCTCGGGCGTGTCAGTGTTTGCTTTGCAACGTCTCGCAATCGTCGCTGGGTTTCCACAGTTTGCGGAGTCGAGATTCCCAGGTACGCCGGATCCTTGATTCTGCCGAGAAGCGAGCCGACGCGATGCGATCACGGCCGGCGCAGGGCTGCAGGTGTCGGTCAGGCGTCGCGGTGACTCGAGGTGTGCGTGTACGGAGCGCGTGTCGCAGAGTGCAGACGAGAGGAGCGGGCGTGGTCGGCGCGGGCGATGACACGAAACTTGTAGGGTTCGCAAAGAACAGCAGCGGCCCAAGAGGTGATGCGGACGGACAGGCCCAACACGCAGCCTTGCGCCTGGCTCCCGAGGAACTGGGCGCGAGCGGAATCGCGCATCAGCGAAGGCACAGCGTGGAATGGTCGTCAGTGGCGTCCAGGCACGCGCTGGGCCATACGGAGCGAGTGGCAGCAGCACCAACACCCGCCGCCCATCGCCTGCCTCGTCATGCCCTCCGTGCTGTCGCTCTTTTCTTCACTCTGGCACTGCTCGCTGGTCCACACCGCAAGCGGACGCCCGGCTTACGTGGTGCACGACAAACAGACTGCACCCGCGTCCTCTCGAACACGGCATTATGATGTGCAGCTCCATGCCGCTGCTCGGGTAAGGCCCGCGCCACACCTCCGCCAGCAGTACCTCGAGTACTGGGGTACTTTGGTGCGGTAGCACGGGAACGCGTTCTCACCTCCCGCCCGGCGGAATCAGCTCCTCACCCGCGCGCTCCATTTCTGCAAACACACTTCCCTCGAGCGGGCGCACGCGGCAGCAGCCAGCACAGCCAGCAGGAGATTCATCACACCGCTCCGCAGCAGCACCTCCGACGCAAGGGGCGCTGTCAGCCGGGCGGTCTCAGGCGCGCGCCCACCACGGCCTCTCTCGCTCGCCCACGCGACTCTGCCACGTCGATGTCGCCGGCTGCTCTCGTGACGTGCACGACCGAGCGAGTGCGCCACACCTGCGAGCACTAGCCTCTTCACACCCGTCCGCGATCAGGCGCAGCTCGAGCTGCAGAGCTGCGATATGCTCGGCAGTTCGCGCTGGGGTGCTGGGCTCATGAAGCTCGCCGGGCATCTCGCGCAAAGGGAGCAGAAGGAGCCGCAAAGCCGGTTTGCTTGCTTGCATCTGATGCTCCTACGCCGAGCAGGCAGACCTTCCCAGCACCAGCTGCAACAGCTCAAATCAAGTATGTACCCGATATCGCGATGCACATGAACGTCCATCGGAGAGCAGTCATTTAGCGGGCCATCGATTTCCGAACTGAGCTCCCCACTCCATCTCGTACCCAGGCAAGGAAACTTGACGGCCTTGCTCTGATCGAGATTGTTCGATTGCCAGGTCTTTCCCGCAGCTTTCGAATCCGACCAGTATCATGATGTCGTAAGCTACGCAGCATTTCCTCATTTTGGACAATGACCCCTTCTCTCAAATCTCTCGCATGGCCAAAGCACCGTCAAAGCACACGTCAAAGCAAGGCCAACACGAGCACCAATGTCGCAAGGCGCGACAACCAAGCAGCGATGATCCCCCGTGACAGCGAAACAATGGTACGTGCGAGGTGAGAGTAAGGTAAGGCAAACAAGGCATCATCATCTCGCAATGCAACACGAGAAACGGCGGCACGAGAATAGACTCAGCCCTCACACTGCAACGCCCCCTCACACTGCAACGCCGAGCCCTCGATCTGAACACAACTACCTCCTCCTACATGTCTCCCACAAACCAAACCAAAATCATTAACGAAGCGTGACACAATCTTCCATCTCTGCATCAACTCAACAGCATACTCCCCCTCCTCTCGTCAAACAATCCTTCTCAACAACTTCTCCTCAAGCTTCTCACCTCACCTCCTCATCATCACCTTACCTCACCAAAACCCTCCCTCCCCTCTCATCATATTCATGACAAACCCACTCGCATATGCACAACATCTGCATACATGCATGCATGCAACCTGCGAACCCGCATGAAACAAATGAGCAGCACTATACGTAGTATTTTCCCAACCGAACAAAAGATTCGCATGTGCAGGTACCCTCTGTCAATGCCGGCTCTACACAATGTCGTGTCACCCCAACCAACCGAGCGAGCGAGCGATGATCGACCTCGGCCACTTGGTGTATGCACGCATGCGCAGATCAAACGACAAGGCAAGGAGAGAGACCGATCACAATTGATAGATTGGAAAAATAAGGGAAAAGATTCATGCCCACAACACATTCGTTGTCCTGATCACATCTATGGCGTTCATAGAGGCGCCCATGTTAAGAAGTTATCTACCTTGCGAAGCAGCTTGTCGCTCACTCTCGCTCCCTTCCTTTTTGTCCCTTTCCCTCCCATGCCCATACTGGTGTCTGCTGCCGTGTCCTCATAATCTCCGTACTGTTCGTGGATCACTGTTGTGTCGTATGATAATAGCGATAAGAAGCCTCGGGGAAATCCCTCGCGCTCTTTCTCTTCCATGTGCTCCCACATCCAAATGCAAGCCAAGCAAAGCAAGGGGCGCGCGTCCGTCGCCGCCGCCGCCATTGCGCAGTAAGGGATGCTCTCGATACTTTTGTTGCATGCAAAATGGAAAGTGGTATTAGTTCATGAATCGTGCCAGTGTGCTCTTCTCTTCTCATCTCTTGCCTGTCTCCCGTGTGTTCCTCCTCTATTCATATGTCCATCATTTCCACATCGTCCTGTTGGCCATGGTTCAGAACATCGTCGGCCGGTCCCCATGTGCCTTCGTACACGGTAGCGCCTGCGCGACGGCGTTGCTCGACCCATTGCACGCCATGTACGGATAAGAGCTGGTCGACAGTCGGTCGCTGATCTGGATCCGGAGAGATCATCCACTGTACGATGTTCTCAAGCGCTCCGCCGTCAGTGGACTCCACCATGAACTTGGGCGGGTTGACCAGGTCATGGTTGCGCGTAGCCGTGGGCGGCGGCGCCGGTCGCAGAAAGCTCAGATCATCGTCATCGCCGTGCTGAGAGGTAACAAGCGATTCAATTGACTGTCCATTAACCAGATCGATAGCATCGCCCGAGACGTCCCTGCTCAGGCTGTCACAACTCCATGTCAGGCTCGGCAGGTCGCTGAGGTCACCAGCACGAAGACGTTGCCAGGAAGCGCCGTTGTCGGGAAGATCGATGTTACCGGCAATCTCAAGCATGATCATACCGAGCGAGAAGATGTCGGCGGGCTTGTCGAAGCGGCCAGAGAGCACCTCTGGACCGATGTACTCGCGATCACCTTCGCCGTCGAGACCGGCTGGTGCTGGCCACGTGCTCGCCATGCCAAAGTCACCAATCTTGAGCACACCTTCCCAATCGATAAAGATATTGGCAGGCTTAAGGTCGAGATGGATGAAGTTTTGATCGTGGATAGCTTTCAACCCTTGCGACAACTCCAGCAAGATTTTCCAGATGCGGAAGTCATCCATTCGGCCAGCACGGCCGACTTTTGTCAGGAAGTTTTTCAGGTTGCCATTCTCACAATATTCGGTCTGAATGTAGAGATGGTTCTTAGACTCCCAGTGATCGACCAATTGCACAATGTGCTCGTGGCCTTGCATCGCCCGGAGGACAACCACTTCGTGCATCTTGCGCTGACGATCTTTGACACCAGTATAGGGCTTCCTGGCCTTCTTGACAGCGTACACAATACGGCCGGGGCTTGAATTCTGCTGCTTTCCCGACACGTGAAGGGGCTTCTCGACCTTGTAGACTTGCGAAAACTCGCCAGTGCCAACGGAAGTGACTTGTCCGAATCGCGAAGTGAGCGAAGTATCCACGTCATTCTGGAAGTAGCCAGATGCCGCGTTGCTCTGTCCCAGGCTGAAAGCGAATGAATCACCGCGAGGTCCAGTTGGGGTCGCAGGTGGGAAACTGCAGCTGTTGAATGGTAAAGAGGCGCGATTCTCCACGGATATTGACAGACTGCTGGGGTCGGGAGGCGTGAAGGACTCAAATGGCGTGTGCGGAGATTGCTTACGCTCAATCTGCTTGATGGCCATTGGGCTCGGCGCTGGTAGAGGCTTAGCATGGGTGCTTTCGTTCCCATCCAACAACGGGCATGAACGCAGCGATCGTTTTGCAAGTGGTGAGGGTGAAGCCAGTCGACGCGCTTCGTCATCCGACTGGCTTCGTAACAGACGCGGTGAAGGTGTCGCACTGGCTGTGAACGTGATGAAAGGCATCGGCGAGTCATCAACAGCACAGTCGTCCACATCCTTCTCGCGCCGGAAGCAAGGCGTAAAATCAGTGTGCATGAACTTACATTCGTCCTCTGCCGCTGGTGACTGTTCGCGATCAGCAGGGGAGGCAAACGTGTCCGGGCCAAGCGAGGTTCTTCTTCCAAACAAACTGCTGCGCAAGCTGTTACTCTTGCCCTTAGACTGAGGCCTGGGCACCGAAGTTGTGGATTTAGTTGGCGTGGGCGGAAGATCGTCGCCGATCGCCTGGCCATCTAAGTGGCGAGTCGGCGAGTCAATGGGCTCATCTCCATCAAGGCTGATGAAGGAGCTCTTTCGAGTCAACTGAGGCTGGGTCGTATTCGAACCGAAGATGTTGACACCTTTGCCGAATGTCTCTGGCGAGATCTTGGATATCCTGCCGTTGAAAGGTGTGCTCGGGCTCCCGAACTCATGCATTGGACGAGCAAGCTTTCCCAAAGCAGATGGCGCTGGACTGCCCCCAAAGTGCATGAGCGGCTGTTTCTTCGATGGTGTGTCTGGCATAATCGTGCTCTGGAACAGAGCTTCTGGCCCGCCGTCAATGTTGCGATGTTTTTTTGAGATCAGTCCGGTGGACATGAATGCCTGTGGCAATGGTTTCGCCATGTTGTAGCTTGCAGGCGTGGCATGCGCATCATTGGAAGGTCCATCTGGCAACTTCGGACGCAGAGCACCGAGAGGAAGCGACCTTGAAAATCCAGGAAGCTTTCTTGGTGCGTTCGTGGGCAGTCCCATGAACGTCTCGGCTGGCGCAATTGGAGGTTCTCCTGGAGGCGTGGTCCCATCGTCTGACACGCTCGAGGTAGAAGACGATGGCGTCAGTGCATGAGACAGTGGATGAGGCTTGGGTGCTGACTGGAAGGATTTTTGTGATGGGGCAGGGAACAGGACAGGAGGATCGCTCGCAGAACTCCTCCTGAATGGCGAGTCCGCATCCGATGTCCGCAATGGTAGCGAACCATCGAGGGAGAATCTTGAACGTGTGCGGGTCATTGAAGGGCTCATGACAGAATCGCGCATGGAGTCTGCAAACAGATTCTTGCGACCGGAGCTCGCTCGCTGCGACAAGGTCGTCTTACGCAGACTGAAAGGTCGTCTTGGCGGCGAGCTAGGTTGAGCCATGTTCCAGGTGAAGGTGGGCGCAGGCTCCTTGTCCCCATCGTCTTCGGTCGGACCAGAGCCGTCGTATTGTGCGCCATCGAAGCTTTGCTCGAAGATGTCGAAGTCAATGCTGGATGCGCTGTGCAAGCTCCTACGCTTGCTACTGCGAGGGCTTCCAAAGCTTGCAGCTTCCAGGTTCATGACTCCATCGCTCCGCTTCAGTGGACTCGACTTCATCGGTGATGCATGCATGATGGGCTGCAGGAATTTTTCAGGTCCTGGCTTGCCGAAGTCGAGCTTGATGGGGTCTGTGGCGCGCAGGTCTGGTACCGCCTTCATCGAGTCTTCGGTGCAGTCCATGTTCTCCTGGTCCTGCTCTGTGGATGCCCGGCGTGTCGAGTAGCGAGCGTTGGCGTTGGCGTGGTTGACGTTGTCGCTGAGCGCGCGTCGCAGCGGACTATTCGGCGATGTTTTTCGCGATCGTGTTCGTGCTGCCCCCGAACGTTGGGCTGAGGTCTTGCTACGCGTTTCGGTCTGGGTCTGGTCGACACTGTACGCACGACTGAGTCCTGATGGTGACCGCGGCGCGGGTGACATGGGCGCATTCGGTGTGTTGCCCTTGGTCAAGAGTGCGAACCTCGAGGGCTTGGAGGGTGAGCGAGACAGTGAGCGGCGAAGTTGCCGGATGGTCGTGAAGCCGTCAAATTGTGGACTCCGCGGGTGCGTGGGTGACAGCATGTGCATCGAGCCTCCAGGCGAGTGGCGCGGAGAGTACTCGAGCTCCATGGTCTTCTACCTTTGCGGTGATATCGTGAAGGTGGCTCGAGGTGTGTCGCGCCGACAATGGCGGTCGGCGGTGGGCGCGTGCGCAAAGCGGGGTGCGCGCGGTGTTGATATGTGTTCTGCGACGAGTCGCGTCTGGCGGGGACACGCTGGTCCAGTGGTATACGAGATGCCTTCGTGGGATCAAGGCAGCAAGATTCGGTCGCTGGGCGAACTGGTGGCCGGGGGGGTGGAGGCGCGTTTGGCGTTTGATATGCGTCGGTCGCAAACAACCACAGCAGGCTGCGACTATCGGGAGCACCACATGAAGAGGGCGCGCGCGCACAGTCGGTCGGACAGCGATAAGGATGACCTTGTTGTCCGATCTCTGAGCGGTTTAGGTTGTTTCCGTGGAATGCGAATATATCAAAACACCACGCGTCATGGACGGCGAGTCCAGTGGGGTGGTCGGAAACCGCGAGCCGGTGCAGCAGCGGCGCGGATGCGGTGTCGTTGGGCGGAGGGAGTGGTGGGAGGGAAAAGAGGCGTGGACGGCGCGCAGTGATGGGCGAGAGGGTCTGTCTTGAGTGTCGTAGGCCGCGACGACCCTTCTTCTCGCTCGTGGGAGGAAGTCGCCAACGCGTGTGTGGATCAGTCCCTGCTTGTTGGTGGGAAGGTGGCACGGGCGCTTCCGTAGCGCGAGCAAGCGTGACCTGGCGGCCGATTCTGGCGAGGCACGGAGAAACTGGCAGCGCCCGTCTCACTTGCCGGTATATCGCTGTCAGGCGAATACGCAGAGACTGTGCAGAGACTCTTCTCGCACTGTGCAGACGGGCGACGTGTGGAGAAACGACAGGTGCGCAGGGGCGGGTGGTGGAGAATGTGTGAGGTGTCCTGCTGCTACCACCACTGCTGCCCAGCGCCGGTGGATGGATAGATGTATGCTCTGCGGGCCTCCTCCTTTCACAAGACGGCCGTTTGTGTGTTTATTTACCTTTGTAAACAGCACCCAAACGCTGCGCTATGCGGCAGCGCATCACACTGGAAGCCCGACCATGGCATCCCCGGCTCGCAGCGCAATGGCAGGGCGCTGGTTCGCCGTCCGTCCCAAGTGCTGGCTGATCGCAGTGACGCGAGCGCCGTCTTACTGCCAACTTCTGGCTGAACCCTTCTTCGCGCGCATCCACCATGCAGCCCGTAGACGATGAACCAAAAGTGGCAGCGGCCACTCGCAATCTCGCCCATCCGCAGGTCAGCCTGGCCACATCCGGAGCGCGAGTCGCCCAAAGCGTGCGCCTCTGCGTCCGACATCCGCCTCCAGCGGGCTCATCGTCGGCCGCTCGTCTGCTGCTGAGTGCTGCTGGCAGCATGCTGTCAAACTGTGACACGAGACATCGATGGAGCAGCAATCGATATCGGCAGGTGCTCGCGTGAGATCAAGCCCTCGATCGTCAAACGCCTCTCGATCGCGCTTGGCTGTCCGATCAGAGTTCGACCCGGACGAAAGCCACAGGGAGACAATGGCTCCATCACTCGACCTTTCGTTTTTGCACCCACCACTACGTCAGACGTCGTGCGCAAAACTTGGCCCTTATTTTGATATATTGCGACTGCACCGGCTTCGATCATGGTTATACCCAGGAAGACACTGCCGGACGCCACGGAACTTTGCCATCGCCATCGCACACCACCCATCGAATACGGCTGACACGCGTGGAGACACTTTCGTGAGATTCTCGAAGCAATACACCGATCTATCTCGTGCTATTCGAAACAACGGGCGCCACTACAGCGACCACTTCAGAATCCCGACCCATGCTCTTGTCCCCAGACAACCGGAAAATTAGCTATCGCAGCAAAAACGGCAACGTGATGACGCTCGAGCTCAAGAACTCCAAGGCAGTCGAAAAGCTGCAGCAAGTCGCGAAACGGGGTATAGCTCAGGAAGAAAGCGAACAAGGCCAAAAGAAGCAGGAGAGCGAAGGTCTGTGGGCTGGACTTTTCGACACAATATCCTTTTGGGTGATGGAGGGCGTGGAGATTGCTGCCTTTGGGCCATACGACGAGCCAGCCCCAAAGTGAGCATGTCTCTCACAGGACTCATGAGACAGAATTGCGGGGCTCATGCTCTTCCTGTTGTGCATTCCTTCTGGGAAGAGAGGACCTGATTCCCGCCCAAGAACGTCGCGACGGCTTTTCGGATGACCTGGCCTTCTCCTTCTCAATCTCGCCGCGCTGCTCGCAGCGCTCAGCCAAGCCGGCAAGGAGCGGCGCCGTACTCAACTTCTCCAACACCTGACCACTCTTGACGACCACACGCCGCCTGAATCCCTCTGCCTTGATCTGGCCGCGAAATCTCAGGTGGACAACTGTCGCAGCTTCTTCAGAATCTGCTTCGGGATCGTGAAGCTCGCGCAGCAGGAGGGCCCATGTGAAGTCACACCCATAACGCCGCGACCGGAAGACGATGGTGTGTGGCTCTTCGACCCGCTCCACAACAAGGTAGTCATTGTTGCTGAGTCCATAATCGGGAAGGCGCTCGCCAGGGATAAGCCTCTGCCACTGGGACTCAATTGTGCGCGAAGGTCGCCAAGACAATGGAAGCACCTTTTCAGCGGGTTGCGGCAGGTACCAACCACCTCGGTTCTTGCCGATTTGCAACAGCCAGGGAAAGATGACTTCTGCGGATGCGCGAATAGTGCGCTTCTGGTCGTACACCATGGCGGCATCCGGAATGACATTGTCACCTGGAAAGAGGTCTTCCTTCCTCATCGGCTTCTCCATCTCAGACTTGTCGTTCTCGCCAGAGAGATCGGTGCTGCTCCTGTTCAACGTTTGATTATTGATTGGGCCTGCAGTTTCCTTCGCCAAATGTGCATCATTGTCACTAGCGCGTGGAGGGCTGTTACTGGCATCGTGGAACGTCTCGTGCATTTGCGACTCCTTCGCTGCTTCTCTCTGAGCAGGCGTCTGAGCCTTGGCGTGCTTCTCGTCGCTCGTCTTCAGCGAGCTCTTTCGAGGGCGCTTCTCATTCTTGGTGGGTTGAGCATCATGTGAGTCTTTGATGGCTTCTTTGGTATTGGGCAGCTCCAAATCTTTCTTGGTATCCTCTTCAGCCATCGTTGCCAGTGGTGAGGCGTAGTATCTCATTAGCTGATTATGAAATGAGGAGATGATTAGTTCACGAGCAGCAGCACAGCCCTTTTTGATAATTCGGGCTCCAAGGTTCTGCGCCTGCCTCGAATACCAAACAAGCGTTTCACAATACAATGCTAGGTTCGCCTGCTTTGCCAACCATTGCAATCGGCATAAGCACCATCCTTCACAATCACAGTACTAATTACGAAACCGTCCAAGCGCAGCATGTACCTCGCTGCAATTGCGTCGTCCTCCACTTGCTCGTGGTTGCCTGCTGCCTGTGGCTTCGTTCGCCAAGCGTACAATTTCTTGCACTACACCTGCTCATCCGCGTCATCAGCATACTTTGTCCCAGTGGGCATCGAAAGTTTCAAAAGCACGGCACAACCAAGCTGTGCGCTCAAGTATCCCAGTCGACAACACGAACATCGAGATGTTCGCGTGGTCTATACATGTCGGGTTTCACTGATCGGCGACGAGCAGAAGAATAGGTGTAGCAGACAGCATCGAAGCCGGCAAAACCCGGGAATACACATGTCGCTGGTCTCAGGTCTCGAACTATGCACACTGAAACTGTTGAGCCTAGATCGATGCGACGATATGGCGTCGGCTGACTTGCAGCGTCACCAAGAACGGCGTGGACTCGGCTCGTGTTGCAGGCTACAGCTGTACAACGGCTGTCTATCGAGATGTCCACGTGAGACTTTAGACCTTTTCTGCGACAAGTCACACATCATGCGACCAAGATAAATCCTAAGTTCTTTCACTGAAGCGCGGCAAGCACTAACGCCAAGAAAGCAAAATGCTCACCGCTTGAGAGTTGACAGGAAGTTCTCGAGTTACCGATGTTTCTGCGACTACGGCTGCCTACTGAACCTTCGATCCCGCCGTTTGACCCTCCACAGCTCGAACATGAACAGCGAGGCCACCAGATACATGGTGCCCGCAAAGACTTGAGGATGCAAATATGCCCATCGACCCATCCTGGGCTTTCGCAAGTAAAGCGCAATGACTTCTGCGAACGTCGTCGGCAAGACCGTAGTCAGCCAATGTAGAGAGAGGAATGAAGGTACCTCAGCAAGACCAGCAACTTCTGCACAAAGCGGCCCAATCGTCATCCAGAAAGTCCCGATGAAAGCACCAGAAACGAATGCGAAGAAGAGCAAGACTCCGTAGCTGTCCCCTGGTATCCAGACCGCAGAAATCATCACCGCATTGAACAGCGTAGCACACGCCGCAACTTCAATCCTCCCAAGCCAATCACTAACAAACCCAACCGCAGGCCTCCCAAACCCCGTTCCCAGATTCAAAATCGCAGTCAGCGTACTCGCCTGCCCCTGCGTAAGCCCCACAACCTCCACAGCATAACTACTCAAACTATACAACAGCGCCATATACCCAAAAAGATTCGAAAAATTCCACCCCAACAACATCACACACTCATACCTCTTCAACAAATGCCTCGCAAACCCCAACTGCGGCGGCTTCACCACATGATTCCTATCCCTCACCAACAACGTCGCACTCACATTCCCCACCAAACACAAAATCCCCGTAATCCTCAACGCCCAAGCCAGACTAATCCGTTCAATCATCGCGTTTGTTCCCAAACTAAACGTCAAACCCCCGAAACCTGATCCCGCACTCGTGATCCCCGCGGCTAAACTCCTCCTCTTCTCGAACCACTGCGGTAGAACTTGAATACTAGGTATAAAGATAGCACCTAAACCGACTCCGACGAGAACTCCCTGACTTAAATACAACTCCCAAATCTCACTCGCAAAACTCGCAGCGATGAAACCTCCGGCAAAAATTACGCAACCTGTTAACATGACATAATTTCTACCTAATTCGCGGGTGAGGATTGTGCACAAGGGGGAAATTATCATTGCGACGCCGAATTCGAGACCGCCGATTAGAGCGTAGTCGAGAGGTTTAGCGCCAGGGAAGTAGGTTGGGGTTGAGAGGTAGTGGGAAATGTAAACGCCGTAGGAGGCTGCGACGCCCCAGGTGAAGAAGTTTGTGGTGGAGAGGGCTAGGCAGACGATCCAGGCGTAGTCGCCGTCGGGAGGGGGTTCGATTTCGGCTGAGGAGGTGGTGGTGGGTGTTATGAGGGTGGAGCAGGTTTCTGTTGTTGGGTTGTTTTGGAGGGCTTCGCGGTTTTGGTCATCGTCGCTTGTTGTTTGGTCGGTTCGTTCGGAAGTGGTAGAGTCTTGTTTATGCTGCTTTTCAGAGAATGAGGAGAGTCGTTCTTCTTGCGGCATAGTTCCTTCAGTTGTTGCAAATGTGGCGAATATTTTGGAGGTATGTCCTCTCTTCCTGAGCCTCTCTTTATTGTGGACGCATGGAGCAGGATCGTAGCATTCCTCTCAGCAGTTCAGTCTGTCTGCAAGCCATTGAGTTACCGTATAGTACAAAGTCAACCCAGATGATACATCGAGAGATAGATCAACTTGCACACGCCTTACAGATTTCATGTCATGCAAACAAATGCAGTAGACACTAACGTACCCCACACGCAGCAGGAATCCTCCAACGCCAATCATTCAGATCTTCAACTAAGACGTAAATGATCGTCACATATGCAAGCTCACGTACATGTGGTGCTGTACTCCGGAAAATCGGCACGTCCCTAACCGCGGCAAAGGGAGTCTGCTGCGAAGCTAACGATGTATTGGGCAATTTTCTACGAAGTATGCAACTTGTCCGAAGTCGCATGCAGCTACTCTCTTATGGACAAGAGTGCTCATAAGTCACTGACATGACAAGGCATGGTATTCCCTGTACACGAGCAGACTACTCAGCTAATAGCGGCGGAGATTCGGCATGGAGTGTAGGGCGTTGATTTCAGAGAGAGGGGGTGTAGAAGGGACAGCACATGAACACCGAGCAACGCCGGCAGCGGGCAGTCGGATGTGAAAGACGGTAGTATCGAGATTTATCCTTCTCATATCCGACCTTTGGGATCCCAGCCCACGATGGACCATCTCGTCGCTATGAGTCCGATGCACCCAATGAAGAAGCTCAGGCCACCCCATATTTGCGCGTTCAGATAGTCGCCTCCGTTTTGTTGAATTAAAGCGCCTGCTAATGGTGGGCCTGTCAATGAGGCGAAGCTCACGACCTGTAGAACTCGTCAGCAAAAATTCGTATCTCGTATCAATCTGTGGCCGGATCGACCATCACACAGATTGTCTCGAGTCTGAGAGGGTAAGAACTGAGCCAGACCGTAAATGCTATGACAAAGTGGTCAGTAAGAGTTACGAGGATTGAGATGTCTTCCAGCTAGCAGACTTACCCATTCCCATACGCACACCAGCTTTCTTCAAATCCGGTACTTTATTGAGGCTTCCAATTACTGCAGGCCACAGGGCTTGAATTACGGCACTTCCGGATCCATAAATCGCCGCAAACACGTAGAGCGCTGGGAGCGAATGAATTCCAATCCATGCGAACATCATAATTCCGCAGAGAAGGCAGAATGGAATGAGAGTGTTCAGAGATCCAATCTTGTCGGCGAAGTAGTTGGGCACGAGTCGGAAAACAAAGCCCACGCAGACGACCGTGAGCAGCAAGTTGATCGATTGCTGATAGCTGACGCCGAGGACATTGCGGCCATAGGAGCCGATGTAGAAGAAGACAAAGTAAAGGCCTGAGAAATAGTGTCAGTAATCTCGTCTGAGATGGTGGACGCCACAGGTCGGTCAGGAGCTCACCCCAGAAGTTGAAGAACATGCTAATACAATAAAGCGCAAAAGGTAACTCCTTGAAAGACGCCCAATCAACAAGTGGTCCAGACTTCCTCGGTGGAAGACGCGTGCGAAGAAATGTAATCGTAACAATATTCGTCGCAAGCATGATAAAACCAATCACACGCACAGTCCACGGATATCCAATCTTGGGCAGAAGCTGCTGCACAATGACCGGAAAAACCACGCCTCCTGTGCAAGATCCAATAGCTGTGATGCCGACAGCCAAAGCTCGCCTTTTCGCAAAGTAGGTCGTGATGAGAGACATGGCGGGACAGAACTGGAGACCATTCGCGATGCCGATGCAGAGCGCTTGACTCAAGAATAGTTGCCAGAAATTCTTCGCTTCTGCTTGACAGAATATGCCGACGATGAGGAAGACTGCTCCGGTGATGTAGACTGGTCGGAAGAGGCCTGCGTCTGTCGCGCGTCCCGTGAATGTGCCTATTCCGAAGAGGAGGAAGATTTGTATACTGCCAATCCATGAAATGGCAGAGGGGTCAACGCCTAGCGTGTTCTCGTAATATGTTTGGAAGACTCCGAAGGAAGTAATGTAGCCGAATGTCGAGAAGATGGTAAAGTGCACGCATGCGACCTGAATCCAAGCTTGAAGACCACCATCCGGCGGCGGTCCTGGATCTTGCCATGACGAAGCGGCAGATCGTCTCGAGATCGTTCGTGAAAGAGTTCCTGCGAGTCCCGTTGGCTTTTCTTGTTGGCTCATATCGTGATGTGGCGGTTCTTCTGCTTCTTCGATCGCGCGTTCAATTTCATCGTCTTCCGGGTTCGGCCAGGATCGCATATTCGCATCATCGGAAACCGCATGCCCGCTCCGTTGATCCTGCTTCTCCATATCCATGTGGCTCGTGTCTGAAGCAGCCTTTGCCATGGTGTCTTTGTGCAAGCGGCAGAGGAAAGGAAGTAGAACTATGACGCCAGACAAGATCTAGGAATGCCTCCACAGCAAAACACACAAACTTGTGCCACAGATCACTCGGGTGTACGATTGAGTAAGAAAGAATCGGATCGGCAACAAACCGCTTCACCCGCAACGCCCCATGCACATCCTTGCCTCGTGAAAAACAAGCAAAATGGGCGTCGCCAACACTACTGCATGCACTTTTTGCGGTGTAAAGGAACGCGAGGTGCGCGTTGCTCCTCGCTAGTGTGGATCCAGTCGAGGCGTTCAGATTGGCGGAAAAGGTCTTGGCCTGTCGGCACGCCATTCGCTCGTGGCTTCGCCGTAGGGCCTGCGGTGCCGAAATCGATGCATGTGGTAAGAATGTCCGTCGACTTTGCGATGTCGGATATGCTGTTGATCCTGCCTCCTGGGGAGTGAGAGCTGCTTTCCGAGTTCATGTGAGAAGGTACTTTGGACATCACATCTGCTTACGAAAGCACAGAGTATCGGACCGGACACCAGGCGACTAGCAGACCTCGTGACAATCATGTGCCATGGATTTCTTACATATGTCGTTGAGATATGCTTTGACGCGACTCTTGTGCGGCGTGGAGCTTCCAGGCGATGTCGCGCCATTCTGTGTCGCACGATCTTTGGCTGGATGACTCGGCAGTGTGCGCATTGCGCAAGACACACGCCGTGGCCTCTTCACAAGCCATGAGAGGAGATGGCGGGTGATGCGAAGCAGCAGGTGAGGTTCGGTGGATGAGCGTGTGGAAGGAAGAAGTGCTTCATCCCGGACACCAGGAAGTCATGTCTTGCGAACCCTGCAACATTAAACCTGGTATGGACGTAAAGTATTCCGCAACGACCGAAGACATGTTCGCTGGGCGCAAATGCTTTACCAATATGGAGCGAGTCACAATGACTTCGAGGAATGGCTCAATTCGCGCTCTCCTCGAGTTCAAGATCGAGACCATGATGACAAAAGTGTTCACGAGCAGACTGAAACTCTAATCCCCGTTTGTCTGGTGATGATACGATAAAGACTTCAAGCACACGCACTCTAAATGCTCAGTGCTCAGTACGTCTCATCTAGCCACTGTGCTTCTCAGCCTTGAGCTGTCGTATCCTGGCCTCGTTTTCCTTCTTTTCCCGTCTCCACTTCATGCCATACTTCACAGCCGCCAGCGGCCCCAAGATCGAAAGCAGAAAAAGCGCCGCGAGAATCGTGTATGCCCAGCCGCGACCAATCGCATTACCCATGGGAGTGATTGCAGCGCTTGCCGCAGCACCCAATAAACATCGGAAAACATTATTGGCTGCTGTGGCCGTAGCTGGCTGGCCAGGATAGATGTCGAGCATGAGAACGTTCAGCACTTGGAAGCCAGCTGTGATGCAGTATCCGAATAGCGCCAGCAAGACAATGGGCCCGGCTAGTGAGACTTTGTGATCGAGCATCCAACCGTATCCAAGCGTGACAAGGGCGCCGCAGACGAGAATGGGAAGCGCGATCTGCATTCGCGCGAGCTCGATTGGAAAGTTGGAGAGATCTGTTTCTCTGTTCTTCGCGATGGGAAAATTGAGCCGCTTTGCATGTCGCCGGTAGTTCCAGTCAACGAGGAATCCGGTAGAAAATGCGGCCACGATGCTGCCTCCCCCGATCGATATCTGCGTTGACAATCGTCAATGACATGGCGTTGAGACAGTTCCAAGAACAGTCTGACTTACGAATATGAGCGAGATGTGAAGCTCATCAAAGCCATACACCTTGGAGAATACCTCGGATACGCCTGTGGACAAAGCATAGTAGAGCGACATCGCGAGCCCCGTAGCGAGCAAAATGAGCGCGGTCTCCAAATCAGTCATGGCAACGAGTGTCGAGATGGGGTTTGGGATGGTGAGCTTGTAATTATCGCGCAACTTTTCGAGCTTCTCTTGATCCACTTCAATTCCCCTCTGTGCACGATGTTTGTGCCGAAGTATGTCTGTCAGGTTCCAGCTTGACCAAGGCGGCGGCACGGACGCGTCACCGACAATGTTACGGCACGTCTCTGGAAGGAACAGAAAGAGTGGGACAAAGGTGGCGCCAGAGAGTATCAGTAGGAACCAGAATATCCAATGCCAGTCGAGATATTGGACAAGCAGCCCACCTATGAGTGGTGACACTGTGGGGCCCAGTATACTTGCAAGCGATGCCCAGGCGATGTACTGTCCACGCTCAGAGGAGGTAATGCAGTCACCTACGAGGCCATTCGCGAGTGCGATTGTGCCGCTACTGCCAGCGGATTGGAGCATCCGCAGTACCAGCAGTGCGACATAGCTGTCCTGAAGGGCAAGCGCGAGGTTGGCGATGATGTAGACTGTGAAGCAGATGATGTACGCTGGTCGTCTGCCAGCTCTATCTGAGAATCCGGCAATCATCATCGGCGCCAGGCCTTGTATGATCTGCTTTCGAGGTCAGTCAACAACGGGAAAGTCGGCAGTGAACAGCGACCGACCAGGTATGTGGTTACAGTGATGTTGATCTGCGAGTCGGAGACATTCAAATCATTGGCTATCAGAGATAGAGCCGGGAAGTAGATGGAACCCGTCATTGGACTGCCAACGTGAGCAATTGTGCGGCTGCTGATACACATGCCTGCATACCTGAACCAGCCGGCAAATGAGCCAGCGAGAACGATCGCTCGTTTCTGGCCAACTGTGAATGTTGAGTAGTCTTCTTTGGCTATCGGGTCTACGCTCTCTTCGCCCGGCTGGTCGATGGGCACATCTCCCTGTGCGAGCTCCTGGCCAGAGTGGTGGCTTTCCGGTATTGCATGGGTGGACGTGTGTTGGCTCTGCGACTCGGCATCCGCATCGTTGACTTCCGCTGTACCAGTGGCCTGGTCTGAGGATTCATCTCCGTGCGTGCTGCTCGCTGGTTTGGTCATGCTTCGTGTGATAGGCCTGAAGCCATGAATCGAGGCTTCTGGTGTACAAAAATAACTGGCTGGTCTTGATCGTGGGCCTGTCTCGGTCCTGGATGTGTCGACAATTGGAAGTCAGTGTTCAGCGAGCACTCTTCTTGACAAGAAAGCTATATACGTCGTTCAAGCCCGTAGCTGTGCTACCATGCCCAATGTCGCCGGATATATATCTTCACCGCGCTCGCGCCTATATCGTTTGTGTTCCTGACCTACCACTGCTCCTAAAAGCCCTTGCCTGCAGGACAGTCAGGCGGGCTCGCAGATGCGCGGCAAAGGCGCAAGATCGGCACGCGTAGCATTCGCTGCAAAGGACTTAGACATTTAAGTCCACTCAGCCGCCGGCCTCGGCTTGCGTCTTCGGCGAGCTTTCATGCTGTTGACGCTTTGCTCGTGGTGGTATACACAGGCACAGTAAACGATGGGTCATTTTATGTCATCCCGAGCATTGTGATTAACGTGTCGCAGCGTTGCAGTGCTGCCTCCTCGCCGGCGACGCGTCGCGTTCTACGGTCCATGCTCTTGCTCTTTTCCCTGGTGCTGCGACGAGGGCAACCGCTTCGTGGTTGTCGCCCTCTCGGGTGCTCGATCGAGGACATGGTGATCTGAGGGCCTTCGATGGGGCACGAGGGGGCAACTTTGGCTCTTGTCGAGTTGTTGCTGTGGTTGAGCAATGTTTCGGTCGTTGGGTGAAGTTCACGGGTTACAACTCTTTGGGTGAATGCTTAGGGTTACGTGGACAAAAAGTCGTGGGATTGTGCGAGGTGACGGCGATGGTGTCAAAATTGATACTCCTGCACTGATACCAGTATATATTACTCTCATGGTTGCTTTGATATTGTGTGAGAGGCTTCGAGTTCGTTTGTCTTGTTGTGAGCAAGATATTCGAGAATGTCGGAATTAGCTGATTCTACAAATGTCATACTTTCACGAACAATGACCATTCACAATACATCATCTATCCAGTCTCACGAGACAAACCACAGCATATTACAAAACTGACAGCAACATCAGTCATATAAACGGATTTGATCATGCAGTTCGACCAAGAGCATGATCACATGCTGCTCATTGATTCAATGTACTATCGCTACAACCTACGAGCTCCCGATGCCCAGCTTCCGAGCTGCCTCTACGAAGCCCTCTTCCTCCAGCTTCACCCAGACATCCGGAATGCCCTCGTCCAACAGCTCAGGAAGTCGCTCTTCCTGCGAGCGTTCCACGTAAAGCGTTCGAAATCCGGTCTGCTTGGCGTACTTTAGATCGTCGAGATGAGCCGCGACCATCATGCACTCCGCCGGTTGGAGACCCATTTTATCCGCGGCACCACTGGTCATATCAGGACTCATTCCGGAGCAAAGATTGTACCAACATGGACTCACAGATAGACCTTCGGACTAGGCTTATACGACTGGAACATCTCAGCAGAATAGATGTGCGTGAAAGGCATGCCGCCGTGCTTGACCATATCCTCCAAGAGAGAAACGTTTCCATTGCTCAACGTAATCGTCGAGAACTTCTTGTTGAGATCGTGAAGACCTTGCACAGTATCAGGCCAAGGAGCCAATCTATGCCAGATCAGACTGAGGTTGACAAGGTCCTGCTCATCGAACAGAGACCCATCATGCACAAGCTCCGCAGGAACGTCGCCATCCCGCGGAAAGATCAATTCGTGCCCGATCAAGATTTCTCGCAGCGAGTCCAGATGATGCTGGTCAACGGTCTTGTAAGGTATTGTGGGGTCACTGGCTATCGATCGCGTGAACTTGAGGTAGGAGTTTCTCCATTCCTGAGCGATGTTGCCCCAGTCTTGCTTGGTCTGCGATGGCCGATGTCAATGTTCAGTTGCTGAAGACTGCTGGTCGGAGAACGAACCAGTCCATCTGTGTTCAGTCGTATTCTCGTCGCAATCGAAGATGTAGGTCTGTTCAAAGCCTGACTGCAGGCGCTCTCAAGAGCATCTGTCACGGTAGTCCGCCAGTCTACACAGGTACCAAAGACGTCGAAGAAAAGCGCCTTGGGCTGCGGATTTTGGAACGACATATGTGAGACTGATCAATAGAAGAGATGGCTCAGAGCGAAATGCTAATGAATGTATACTACAGCAGGTTGCGTCAGACGTGCGCCTTTTACCTACCCCGTTCGTCCAGCTCGCCAGAGCCTCTCAAACGAGTGCGACCTCGGCGGAGCTGCTGCTCCCCAAGAATTGCCCTGGCTGCCTGCGCAAGACACATGATATTTCTTTGCGTCCGTTCCACTTCAAGAGCTCGATGTATACGATGTCGTGGCGATGCAGTCGTCTGTTGTCGCGCTCTCGGTGGACTTTGAACTTTGGGCGAGGTGGTTCTGGAACCTGGAGCGCAGCCCGCTGGAGAAGGGTCGGGACTGAGCCTTTCCGCGCAACTTCCGCCTAGGTTGCAGCGGAGCGATATGTCTGCGCACACGATGGCATCCAGCAATGATCCAGCGCACCGTGACGCTCGAAGGGCATGTATACAGCACATCATTGTCTCTATGTACAATGCATCACACGTGCAAGTGGGCCCGGAGAACGGATAGCGCCGATTCTTTGCCCGACGTCACGCCATGAGCGTGCAACAGCGCATCGACCACCGCGACACGCGACTGTAAACAAAGCGAAGGGACGAGACGAAGCACGAGACGCGCGAGAAGACAGAGAGAAGAGAGGAGAGCATTTGTGAAGTGTTGGTATCATTTGTCATTCGAGTCTTTGACTGCTAGACTCTTGCCATGTAAACTCCAGCCGTTCATTATGATACAGCACCCATAAGCTGAGCGTGAAGTGCTCGCTGTCAAACCCAATCCAATCGCGCCATCCATCGCCGGCCGTCTCTGCGCCGCAGCTTCATGCTGATGGATATCTGAGTGTCGTAAAACCATGCAAATGTAGAAAACCAAAGACCAATCGCTTAACCACCGAAACCGTAAAGGGTGCGGCCTTGACGCTTGAGGGCGTAGACAACGTCGAGGGATGTGACAGTCTTGCGCTTGGCGTGCTCAGTGTATGTGACGGCGTCGCGAATAACACCCTCGAGGAAGGTCTTGAGGACACCACGGGTCTCTTCGTAGATCACTAGAGAAGATGTCAGATGGTGCGGCGTGTCGCGTCGAAGTGGGAACTTACTGGCAGAGATACGCTTGACACCACCACGACGTGCGAGACGTCGGATAGCTGGCTTGGTGATACCCTGGATGTTGTCGCGCAAGATCTTTCGGTGGCGCTTGGCACCGCCCTTTCCGAGACCCTTGCCACCCTTGCCGCCTGAGATGGAAGTCAGTAAAGGCGACGATGAGGTGTCGATGAGATGGGTGTGTACTCACGTCCAGTCATTTTGATGAAGGTTGTTGAGAAAGTGTTGTGTTGGGAAGTGGTATTGATGTGAAGCTGATTGAAGTCGCTGGGTGTGTTGGTGTGGAGTGTAAGAGTCTGAGTTGGTGGGGGAAGCGCCGGTACTTGTACGAGACGCGGCTGGCTGCGAATCACGCCGACGCGCGCAAGATCACAACAAAGCTGGCACGTGCTTTCCCCAAACATTGATCTCTGGCGAATCCGGCCAATCAGCGCACGCGTCGCAAACGACAGTTACGAGTGTCAGAAAGCAGCAGGTCGAAGTGTTGATTTCACAGGCAGCCGGCTCCGACTCTTAATTCTCGCTTTCCTCTCCCACCTTTCTTCTCGACACACACCCAGCGACATCATCTCCACCACAACACGCTTCCACAACACCACTCCATCCATCACATCAATCATCACACACAATGGCGCGTACCAAGCAGACAGCACGTAAGTCACCGCCTTCCACCTCGTTGTCGCTGATCATCGCCGCCGTCGCAATACCTTGTCGTGGCATCTCGTCACGTCGGCTTTCCGCTACCTGACTTGCACACAACATTGCGACGCGTCCTTGGTCACAACAACACATGGTCACTCACTCGAACAACACTCTAACATGCCATCACAGGCAAGTCCACTGGTGGCAAGGCCCCACGTAAGCAGCTCGCCTCCAAGGCCGCTCGCAAGTCCGCACCATCTACCGGTGGTGTCAAGAAGCCTCACCGCTACAAGCCAGGTAAGCATCGAGTCACTTCGACTTCCATCCAGAACACGATCTAACATCCCCTCTCAGGTACCGTCGCTCTCCGTGAGATCCGTCGCTACCAGAAGTCGACCGAGCTCCTCATCCGCAAGCTGCCATTCCAGCGTCTTGTTCGTGAGATCGCTCAAGACTTCAAGTCCGATCTCCGCTTCCAGAGCTCTGCCATCGGCGCTCTTCAAGAGTCCGTCGAGGCTTACCTCGTCTCCCTCTTCGAGGACACCAACCTGTGCGCCATCCACGCCAAGCGTGTCACTATCCAGAGCAAGGACATCCAGCTCGCCCGCCGTCTCCGCGGTGAGCGCTCTTAGATGCTTCTCTCTTTCAACTTCTTGCGACACGACCTCATGAGTAACTACTCCGACCTCCACCAACAGTCAAAGGTGTGATGGGCAGTGGTACTTCTACATTGATTATTGGCACAATGGCGTTTCGGGTACTCAGATGACTACGGGCTGAGATGGGGGTGTTTTTATCAGAGGTATTACGGCCATCACGGCAGGCAAGATGGCCATCTGTATCATAATGACAATGATGCAAACAATTGCAACCCATTCGAAGACTTCACTGAGGCTCCACTTTCCATCTTCTTCATATTTCGCAGTCTTGCTTGATCTCTCCGCCGCTGCTCACCGTTCTGACTTGACATCCTCGTCGTTGCTCACCGGGCGCAATCTGCCTCCCAAAGACTTTCGTCGTCCCATACGTCCTCCGTGAGGCAGGGCTTTGACATTCGCGCGATACTTTCATACCGGCATCATCCTGCTGTACACGACTCCAGAACCAACGGCAAGATCGAGATTGAGGTGTTTTCATCCGCAGCCTCCTAGTGCTGAAGAAATACCGCTGGTTAATGCATTCAGCCCTACGAGGTCGCAGCTGATGATCTACCGAAGACCAGGTAAGGTACCCGAAGCTCGGCTGGCTAGAACATAACGCCGACTTCGCCCAAGCACACCATTCTCCAAACTAGTTTCTCAACCATGCATTATACCTTCCGGGTCTACTCATCCGGCTTCACAAAGCCTCCAATGCGTGTCGCAAAGCCTGAAACATGACATTCGCTTTCTTCGCTGGGCGGTCCACCTTGAGACGCCTTCACCAGACCGTCCAGCGGAATATTTCTCGACAGCATCGAAACGAAAGTACCGGCTCGCCAAAACCCAGCAACAGTAATCATAATGGCACGAATACGAATACCACGCCTCCACCTCCTCCGCCAGGAGCAACAACCGGCTCCTACCACGCCTGGCTCGCACCCCTCAAAATCCCCTTCCGAGCCTACAGCACCATGCAAGCGAGAAGTCCATTGACTGTGCAGCTCGAGTCCAGCCTCATAATCTACTTCCTCGGCGACCTCTGCTCTCAACTCGTCCAAACATCCTACTTCACCACCTCCCGCTACGAACCCATCCGCGGTCTCCGCGCCATGATCATCGGCGGAATAAGCTCGATCCCCAGCTACAAATGGTTCATGTGGTTAGGGAGAAATTTTAATTATGATAAACATTGGAAAGGACTGGTGGTGAAGATTTTGGTCAGTCAGAGTATTTTTACACCGGTGTTTAATACGTATTTCTTTGGGATGCAGACGCTTTTGGCGGGTGGGGGGTGGAAGGAGGTTAAGGAGAGGGTTGTGAGGACTGTACCGACGAGCTGGTCAAACAGTTGCAAGTTTTGGCCTATGATTACAGCTTTCACTTTTACGTTTATTCGGCCGGTGAATAGGAATGTTTTCTCGGGGTTTATTGCTATTGGGTGGCAGACGTATCTGTCTTGGTTGAATCGGAATGCTGAGGCGGCGTTGAAGGCGAAAGAGAAGGCACAAGGAGTGGTTACAGGCAAGGGGAAGAAGAAGAAGAGTGGAAACAAGAAGATGGAACAGAATCCGTGAGAGAGTCGGACAACACTGGAGAAGACAGAGCATTCAGACATCAGTACCTTGTGCTTCTCGCACAATGAGCAGTACGAAGCTAGTATGGCCGAGAATCCTTCATGGTTGGCAAAACATCACGATCGGAGGAAAGAAGCTCGTCGGTGGCCCTGACCTGGAGGAAATAGTCGATGACCTCCTGCCATGGTATGGCTTCGAGGACTTCCGGTACGCCAGCGACACTATTTCGTGTGCAGTGCTGGGTTCTCGTGGGCTTGCTGGAATAAACGCTGCTGAAGTCCTTGGTTCAGCACGAATACGCAGCGTGAGCAGAATGAAGAAGTCATGACTCCGTGGCAACTACAGAAAATTGATGTGTTGCGAACCAACCCACCAACCATGACAAGCCCGACTACCTCAGACTGACGCTTCTCTGGACGCGATAGTCTGGATTGACGAAGCACGCCTCACGCGCGAGACTGGAGCGCAGAGACAAGCTGCGAAGGAGCGCTTCGGAAAACGTGTGCAGAATGGTACTGTAGCACGATCTGAACGTTCCTCTCGAGATGTGCTGTGAGCGCGACGTCGTTTGTGGTGGCGATAATTGGACAATCGCTTCACCAGCCTCGTGTGCTGCCTGGCGAGATGTACTCCTGTTTAGCACTTATGCATGCAGAAGGAGGGTATTGGTCGAGGGACTTTGCAGATGTGGTTGGACCAGAGGCGATGCTGCCTACAATGGCGTGGTGGCAACAAGGCACCACGTACCACACACAAGCACTTGACATAGTCGCAATAATCTCCTTGTACATCTGAACTCTTCACAACGAACATGCTTCGGGAATGCTGCAACTTCCACCCATGCTGACCAGTCGTGTGGAGCTGACTGGCTCGTGACCTCGCGACAACTTCGAAGCGCCCGCGTCGCGAGGCGGATCTGAACATGTTTGCAGCACACCACCATCGTCAACACTTTGCCAGAGTGTTTCGCGTGCAGCAACATGGTCGCCACTCGACGCTCGCCATGGCCAACGAGGTCGTCGATCCCGCAGTGGATGACGACACGATAGCACAGCAGCACGCGCCGGACGAGAGCGACTATGGATCCGACCTGGACGACGCCACAATCGACGAGTTGTTCAGTCAGCCTTTGACGCCATCTCAGGCAAGGCACCCGCCAACATTCGGTGCAGAAGATGTGGAGGAGCCGGTGATACCTCAGCGCGATGAGTCGGAACTTCAGTCAGATATCCTGCGTCTTCCACGCGCCGACGTGGAAGCGTTGCTTGCGAGTTTGGGGCACGCCACTGCATTGGTGCAAGGAGCCCTCGATCAGCCGGCGCATACCCTCAACGGCATTGCAGAGGCACGCGTGGAATGTTCAGGCTCGGGAAAGGTCCGATACAGCAATTCTGGCGACACCGTATCACCGAGTATGTTGAGCAGGGATGAACCTACGAAGCCGAACTGACAAGCTGACCACAGCGGCTTAAAGCTGAGCATGTAGGCGAGACACCGATCAAACGAGAGAGCAGCCCGATCGAACAGCCCGACACCAACGACACGCGATCACCCATCGAGAGGTTTCGAAAGCACCGGGCATTGACAGTGACAGACCTAGTAACGCCAGCATGGTGCGAGCTACAGTATTGGTACAGCCTCACGAAGTATGGGAGGATCAAGCGGACGCCCGCCATGAAGCAGGGCAGTAAGATCCACAAGCAGATCGAGGAGGAGACTCAGATCGAAGTGCCCGTGTCAACGACGACAAAGGAAGATCGATTCGGTGTGAACTTGTGGAATATCATACGAGGACTGCGGGCATTGCGCGCCACTGGTTTGACGCGTGAGCTGTCAGTCTATGGAATCGTGGATGGGGATGTGGTGGTTGGAAAAATCGACGCTGTGTCCTACACATGCCCGGATGAGAAGTTCGAGGCTGAGATGCTCGCGATGCAGGAGGCTGCGAAGAATGGAGGAAGCAAGATCAAGAAAGAGACGCTTCTCGCAGATCAAAGGACGATGACAGACTATCTCCGTGGGTTTCAGGAGCAAGACACGATATTGAACAGCCAGGCTGACTGGTCAGGGACACCTGCACAACGGCGACCAGCAAGGACCATCTACCTCAGCGATGTGAAGACACGGGGCTCAAGAACTGTCCCAAGCGGCAAGATGCTCAAGTCGACACAGATGCAGCTCATGCTGTACAGGCGTTTCTTGAACGATCTCGCGGCCAATGAAGTCGAAGCCAGCCGGATATTCGATCTGTACAAGCTGGATGCAAACGCTAACTTCAGCGACGATTTCCTCGCCAGCATGGCAAAGCTGCAGCCCAGCTCTCCGACACCATCGCAGTCTGGTTTCGCGGGATTTGATGTGGACGATGCGAACGATGAGATGATGCCGTCAGCAGACCACGACGTGTCCGGTTATGATCCGCTCGACGAGATCCTGAGCCACAACACCCTCTCCTCCCTCTGGTCTCACATGATCGCCGAGTTCCGCCTCACTGTCCCGGTCAGCTCAACTTCCTCCTGTGTCTCTCCACTCTTGACGGCAGAGTTCCGTGATGCAACATCTGGCTCTCTCATCGGGCGACGAAGTTTTGCCTACGATGCAGGGGTGCTGGGAGAGTATGTCAAGAGCGAAATGGCCTGGTGGAGAGGTGAACGAGAAGCGCAAGGGGTGCAAGATATTGAAGAAGCGGGATACAAATGTCGGAGCTGCAAATTTGCGGACATTTGTACGTGGCGGATAGATTTTGACGAGAAGCATGGGCAGAAGGGCAAGTTGAGGAGGTCTACGATCACGCCGTCGGCGGCAACACAGTCGCAGGGCAGTCCGGTGGCGAAGGCTAGCCGGGCGTGAAATCCTCCTGGAATTTCTGCGAAAGATCTTTCTTCGAACGGCTCTAGGTGACGCCTTGCTACGCTTTGGTCCGCTGTGCTATGGAGCATATGATGATGATACCCGGATGCATTGTTTCCCTGCCAGTTCTGGGCTGTGGTGCATATATTCAATTTACCGACTGCAGCTGAATCTGCTCTACCCAAAGTCTCTCTCCCTCCCGCTCTCGTTCGTCTCACTTCTTTTGTCCTTTCCACTTCCTAGACCACCTTCATTCTCACAGAGAACTCCTCCACGCGCGTCGTCCTTAGGGTACGCCAAGAGCCTTAGGGTTACATGCGCAAGAAGTCATGGGACGGCGATGGGGTCGTCAATTTTAGCATCATGACTTTGAGATCTCAATTTTAGCATCTCGTAGGGTATGAGATAATGTTCGAATGTTTTTGTGTCGATTCATTGAACTCCTCGTAAGGTATCGTCGATCTGGCGAATTATGCTATTTGCTGAAATGACACTTCTCGGAAAAGACAAGCCTTGACAGCACGAGGCGGGCACGAGTTCAAGCCCTCGAACGGAAGAAGTATCAAAGCGGGAGCAATGGTGGGCATTGATGACAGTATTAGACAAGATGATGGTGTGAAGTTGCTGTATTTCACATTATGTAGCTATTGGGAAAGACTGGAGACGGCGCTGGGGACTACAGGAACCTATTCATTCGAGCTGCCTATCTCCATCTCCACCGTCACGCTCCGCCTGAAACGGTAGCTGAGCTGAGCTGCAGCGGCGAGTGCCGTTGCTCTGAGGCATGAAAAGCCTGTTCACCCTCATGTCTGCGGCAATAGCGCGGCCGCCGAACAGAGCCAGCAAAGGAAAGAGCCAAACAAGAGGAGAAAGACAACCGACTTACTTCGGGCATTACTCTTGCCTTTGCAAAACGGAATGCAAAGTTTGGTCTACTTGCCACTACTAATGTGGACCATGAGGCTCTCATCGCCATCATCGCAACCGACAACATCGTTATGCATAAGCCAATACATTGTTTGCATCTGTAAAGACAGCCAACCAATGTGGAAGAGAAAGAGAAGTGTGGTACTGTACACAGCATGATCGAACATGAGCTGACAAGTAATTGACGCTACATGCAGCTTCATTGTGGTGGCTGTTGGTGCCCGAGGTTGCGCAAGATTGCTCCAATGTCCAGATTCTGCTGTGGAGCAGCTCCGGGTTGAGCTTGCTGAGGCTGTTGAGCAGTGTAGCCCTGAGCTCCGTACTGCTGGGCGTAGGCGGCATAGACGGCAGCTTGCTGCTGTTGTTGGGCGTAGTATGCCGGGTTGGCGTATGATCCGGCTGGTGGTTGCTGTGGTTGCTGAGGCTGCTGGGCGTAGTAGTGGGGATACTGCTGCGGTGGGGCGCCCTGAGGTGTGTTCCCGTATTGGAATTGGTACCCGTTGAATTGGTATGTCTGTGGTTGTTGCGGTTGTTGTTGAGCTTGATATTGCTGTTGTGCTGGTGCGGTGTACGATGTGGGCGCGGAAGCATGGTTCCCACGAGCATTGTCGGTGCGGGAATTGGAGTGAGCGTGAGCGTCGCCACGTTGACCTCTGTGCGGCTGTTGGCCACCTCCTCGCTGTTGGCGCGAGTCGAAGCCGCCCCTGCCACGACCGCCGCGGCTTCGCCCTCTGTCACCGCGATCACCGCGACCACGACCGCGCCCCCGATCAAAGGACTGCTGTGGACGAGGTGGAACGCCACCAGCCATGAGCTCACTGAGGTTATCAGGACGCTTGAGAGGGGCATAGAACTCGTCTGCTGGCTCATCGTCATCGTAGCTCAAGCCGCCGCCATAGCTTGAAGATGGGACGTCGCTAGCTCCGGCGGTGAACCGCCTGTCATCCGAAGCTGGAGGCGTAGCGTAGTCGTGCTGGCCTTGCACGAAGGCGCTGCGCGAGAGCTTGCCTCGTCCAGCCTTCTTGGCATACTTTTGCTGTCGCTTGAATTCTGCCTCCTTCTCGTCATCTGAGAATTCCTGCTCATCCTCATTGACTTCCTCATCGTGAATATTCGATGCGTCAGTACCTTTGAGGTTCTTGAGCGGCTGCGTGAAGACAAAAGTGCTGTGACTGTCGACGTAGTACACATTGGAGCCAAACTCGAGGCCAAGGTGCTTGATCTCATCGGCGTTGGTAAAAGCGACGCTGTACAAAGGCTCTTGCACACGACCAAATGTCTCTGCCACAGCACCCACAACCTCACGCTTTTCGTTGCAGAGCACAGAACCACTCTCAAGGACTTGATATTCGCCAGGTGTGACGCCTTTGATAAGAATCATGTTGCCAACAGTGTTGCTTATGTTACCAAGCAGGGTGATCTTCATGTCCGGTGTGACGGTTACGTCTGGTTTCGGAATCACTTCTTCCTTGACCTCGTTCGCAGTACGCGGCTGATAGTCCTTGTCTGCTGCATCCTTCTTGTTGTCTCCATCGTCGTTGCCGTCATCTGCCATGAGCATTTTCGCTGCGGTCGCGGGATCGAGCAGCTCATACCCGTCCTCGCTGCCGCTGTCTTCGTCGGAAGAGTCGTCCGACGAAGTGTCGGAGTCTGATGATGACTCTGCATCGGACGAGTCGAACTGCCACTCGGACTCCTTGCTCCCTTTTTGTGCCGCCGCCGCAGCCATGAACTCGATGTCATCTGTGGCTCTTTCTGGGCGCGACTGCAGGCCAGTTGTGTCGAGCATCTGCACGTCTGGCTTGTCTGTTGCAGCCTGTTCTGCGTTCACTTGCGCCTCTGTCGAACTCGCACCTGCTGCCGCCTCTTTATTATCGTTGACTAGGCCACCTGTACCGGCCGAAGCACTTTCCTGCGGTACTGGAGCATCGCGAGCAATGTCTGTAGTTTCGTCGAGAACACGTTCCTCTTGTGGCTCGAGCATGGGCTGATCGGGCAGACTACCAACGAGGTCATCACCTCGTGATACGGCCTCGGCGGGCACTCCATCGGGAAGCTGCTCGCTGTCCTTCTTCGTAGCAGCATCACTTGTTTGTGGTGCAGTTGTCACTGGCGGCAGCACATTTGCAGATGCCGGAACCGGACTCGGCGGAACTGGCTGGTCAGCGGGCTTCGCTGAAGTGGCAGCATTGGATTGCTTCGGAGTGTTGGAGTCGTAGACATCGTCCCAGTCGTCTTCGTCCTGCATTTCGTTGCGAGTGTCGGTTGTCACGTCGAGCGGTGCTTCCAGTCGCATTCGCTTCGGCGGTCGTGCTTCGTCGGGCTCTTTCAGATCGAATGTGTCGACGGTCTCAGTCATGCTCTAGTACATGCTGCACGTGAAATGCTGTAGAGAATGATGTGTTGTGATCAGCGTTGTTTGCGAGGGAAAGTTTTCGCAAAAGAAGCCGCGAGCTGCACAAGCTTTGACATCACCGCAAAAGTCGCGTCCGCGTGTCGTCTCCCGCGCCGCCTCCTCCTCCTCCGCCAATACATCCCACTAATGCACGCATAAAGACGCCTCAACATGGCTCCATCAACGCCCAAGGGCACCAACAGGCCCCGGACTGCCTCCAAGTCGCCGCATCGTCCAACAAAATTGCCTTCGGGAAGGCTGTAAGCAGTAATCAACGACATCCGTCCGCCAATGCTGAGCCTCAACACAGCACCAATGTACAACCTCCGCTCTACGTGTCAACATTGACGGCGTCCTATATCTTCCTGGCCTGTCATACTATTGCAGCTCTGTACAGTCCCATTCAAGACTGCGATGAAGTCTTCAATTACTGGGAACCCACCCACTACCTGAACCACGGCCATGGCTTTCAAACATGGGAATACTCTCCCGAATACGCCATTCGATCATGGGCGTACACTGGAATTCACGCCATCCTCACCCCCTTTGCCCGTCTGCTATCCAGGACCAAGCCCAAAGTCGCCGAATTCTACTTTCTGAGATTTCTGCTGGGGGCGGTATGCGCACTCTCGGAAGCGAGGCTGTATTCGAAGATCGCAGCTACCTTGAACCCGAGAATTGCCATCTACTACCTCGGAATTACCCTCACTAGTCCAGGGCTGTATCATGCCAGTATCGCCTTCTTACCTAGCAGTTTTGCAATGTACTTCGTCATGCTTGGCACCGCTGCTTTCATGGACTGGCGAGGAGGTCTGCGCACTGCTCAAGGTATCTGGATGATTGGAATTGGTGCGTGCCTCGGATGGCCCTTTGCTGCAGCCGTGGCACTTCCATTTCTCGCCGAGGAACTGCTCCTGGCATCTCTCAGTGACTTGTATGGCATCAATGAGCTGTTCTGGCGAGTCGTTGATGGGGCGATCAGAACCCTGATTGCCCTGGGACTGATCCTATGCATTGACTGGTTCTTCTACAAGAAATGGGTTCTGGTGCCACTGAACATTGTGCTCTATAATGTTTTCAGCAGCAAAGGTCCGGAACTGTACGGAGTCGAGCCCTGGCACTTTTACTTGAGGAACCTCTTCCTTAACTTCCACCTCTGGCTGGTGTTGGCAGTGATTTCAATGCCGCTCCTCCTTGCCCAGCACTTCTTGCGTGCGAAGGGCGCGACGAGAGCGAGCTACCTTCGTGGCGTCGTCTTCTTGACACCATTCTATCTGTGGCTGACTATCTTTACCCTGCAGCCGCACAAGGAGGAGAGATTCATGTACCCAGCATATCCAGCTTTGATTCTGAACGCGGCTGTGTCGTTTCACATCATACTCGCCAACCTGGGCTCTACTGATCCGAAGGACTTGATCAGCAAGATCCCTGTTCAGCTGCGTCTGCTTGGAATCGTGGGATTTGTCCTCACTGCAACAGCCATTGCAGCTTTCCGAACTGTGGGCACAATGTCAGCATTTGCTGCGCCACTCTCCATATATGACCCGCTGCATCGCGAGGGCGTCACAAAGTCTGGTGACCAAGTTTGTCTCGGCAAGGAATGGTATCGCTTTCCATCGCAATATCTGTTACCAACCGGCGTTCGCGCGAAGTTCATTCGCAGCGAGTTCAAGGGACTCTTGCCAGGCGAGTTTTCCGAAGCTGGTCAGGGATTTGGAATGTTTCCTGGAACCTGGCTTGTGCCGCCTGGTATGAACGATGAGAACCGTGAGGACCCAGGCAAGTATACTGATGTCAAGCACTGCGATTTCTTGGTTGATGTCAACCTGCCGAGTACGCAAGCTACAAGTCTAGAACCAAACTTCATCGCCGACCAGAAGCATTGGGAGAAGATTAAGTGCCTACCGTTTCTAGATGCAGCTTCCACTGGGATTGTCGGTCGTCTGGGCTGGATTCCCGATCTGCCTTTCGTGCCGCTGAGGTTCAAGCGCATATATGGTGACTACTGTCTATTGAAGAGGAGGAAAGAGGCAGCGGGCAAGGCGCAGCAGGCTTTGCCAAATATCGAGACGCTATTGTGATAGCCACCAAAGCAGCAACATAATTGATCATTCAGCAAAACTGCCTCTCACAACTTTTCTCTGTCAGCTGGACTCAGAGACTCTGGTACGCATTGCAGTCGTGCGCGCGCGACATCAATCTATTGTACGTCTCAGCATACGATCCAACGTCATTTGCCGAGCGTATTCTTGCCGCATTCGGACACTTATCGCTATCTTGCATTGGCCAAGTCCCATAGATATGGGGCTAGCTCATCCCGCTCATCTGGCATGGTACTAAAGCTATAGCTGCTGTGGAGGACAGCGCGTATCAACCTTCTTATCGCGGGCTCTGAACCAAGCTTTGGCGGGACATCACGCGTATGTCGTACCGTACAAGATGACCCCTCAGCGCCTTTGCTCGCAGTCAGCATCTTGGCTACATCTGCAGATATGGATTCGTTTGTCGAGATGAGGTATTTGTTCAAAGCGTGGGCTGATACTGCTTGGAACTCGCACGGCCTTCCGTCGCTGGCGGAGCAAGTTCGCAATGGGAAGGTCGCGCCTTTTCCGGCTTCAGTCTTCGCTGCTATCGCGGCGTTGACAGTATTACTACTGGTATATGCGAAGAAAACGATCGCACGCCAGAGACGACCGACATGGTTCAGGACGCGGTCTCCAGATCCGGAGAAGCCTACTGCCAGTGTTCAACGACCTGGCAAGGGACCAAACGCAGCGGATCGCGAGTCCGGCAGTGAGCAGCTTCCCATGTTCTGCTGGAAATGTCTTGACAGCTGACACCAACTCAAGCATGGCAGCCAGTCGACTTCAAACGACCAGACCCAGTGCCATATCCTGACTGGTCCGTCACCAAGACCCCACCACTGCCATACCGCCCCTTTCGCCATGGGCCTGTCTACAACATTACGATGGGGCTTCGCAACATGCAATGGGATGAATGGATTGAACTCGACAATCACTACCTACGCTACCATACTGATAAAGCCCGCCGCATTGCCGAACGGGGTCCCAAATGCTCCATGATCGATTCGTCAAATCCCCGTTACTTCGACGGCGCTCTCGAACTTCTCGAAGAACTCACCTCCTACCTCCCGGACCGCTACCCAAGCCTCTTCCAACGCACACCTCACGGCCTGACCAACACCCTCACCAATGAAACCTTCGACGTACGCCCAACCCACCTTTCCGTAAACTCCGGTCCCCGCGAAAACCCCATGCAACTCTGCGCACGCCTCATCCAAGACGACCTCGCCATCATGTTCGAGAAACCCGACGGAAAATACTACCTTCTCGCAGCCTCGATTCTCTTAGCTGGCTTCTGGCGCCTCACAGACAAATTCGGCATGTCGTTAGAAGAAATCCATCTCTCCGGCGACGTTCCTGGCTATGAAACAAAACTCCACAAAGGAATGGCGAACTTCTTCCGCCGCCTCGCGCCGGAGAAACCTGTCCTCCGAAATAACTACTTCATACAAGTAGACGACAACCTCGCATGGAGCCACAGTATCGGGCCCGAAGATTCAGAGTCACCGAGCTGGAATACTGCGCAGAAAGATAAGGCGATTGAGCATCATTTTTTCCGATCTGAAAGACAGAGTTTGAGGAGGTTGCCGAGGAGTGGTGGGGTGGTGTTCACTATTCGGACGTATTTTGAGCCCGTGATGAAGATTGTGGAAGAGCCTGGTGTGCCGGGGAGGTTGGCGAGTGCAGTGAGAAGTTGGGGAGAGGATGTGGGGAGGTACAAGGGGAAAGAAAGGTATGGGGATGTTCTGTTGGAGTTTTTGGATCGGGAGCATGAGAGGCAGGTGGATGAGGGATCGGTGGGAGAGGATGGAGAAATTGTGGGGAGGGAGGAGGAGAGGAGGTATCCGTGGTAGCTGGTTGTTTGATGGATCTTAAAGTACTTGCTTCTCCCTCCGGCCTCTTGGGGCCATCTTGGAGATCGACATCTGGTAAACGAGTCTTAACAAGATCTTCAAGCCATTCAAGCCTGGCTTGTGCATCGGTCAAGAAAGATCGTGCGATCGGGTTACCACTTCTTCTCTCGTCCACGTCAACACAGGGTGCTATTCTTGATCAACATCCACACAAGAGTCTCACTTGAGAACTGAGCATACCGCCAGCCTTGGCGCATTTCGAGCAGCTGGGGACCTCCCCGTCACATTTGATCCTGCGATCTCGACATCTTTGGCAGGCGAGACGGACTTTCTTCCGGCGAGATGACTCTGGTGTCTGATTGCTTGGCTCATCGGAACGAGTGTCGTTCATTGGGGCTGTCGGCTGTCTCTGGGAGATGTAGGGAAATAAGGGGCGTTGTGGGCGAAAATTCAGGACTGATCCGGTGAAAGGATGGAAGAGTCCGGCTCGCCAAGCAATTTCGCCGCGTTGTTCCGTCCGCCGTGGACTTGATGAGATCCTTGCGGAGCAGTTAATAAATGGCATCATGCTGAAACAGTTAAAGTACGGTCGCTATGTCGCTTCAGATCTGAGTACCTTGATCCGATGGGCCAGAAAAGAAAAAGGTCTTGGTGTATGCTTTTGGCAGTTGATCTGTCATTGATTCGAAGCCTGGCTTTCCTTGGATGCCAACTGAACAGACCATCTTGTCGGTAAATAGTACTGGCGGGCTTTGACCAAAGCCTCACTGCACTGCGACTACCCATCAGTTGCACTGCAGTTGTCGGACTGAGCAGTCACAGTCACAGAGTCGGACTGCTGCCTGGCCAATCAGAGCGATTTGGAGGCCAGCCAATCGGCGCTCGCCAAGCATTGATCCGACCGCTAGCGCGGACAGCATAAAACCCTTCAACTCTCCTTCCGACTTCCTCTTCTTCTTTCTTTAGCTCTCTTTGCCTTTTGGCTTAGGTATGTCACCCTTCCAACACCACAACCAACTCGAATCAATGCTAACAGCCAAATCAGATCAAGTGTAGTGCGTAGCCGGAATTGAAACGCTTGATTCACGACAGCTTGCTGACCGCGTCTAGGTATCTGTTCTTTTCAGTTTAATCTCTGAAACGTCACTACGGTGACATTCAAGATTATTCTTATTTTTTGAACCAGTCACTGGGCCGCTGAGCTTG